>CANSZD010001249.1:0-186402 GCA_947648045.1 Beta corolliflora
ACACTTTCACCATCAAACCAAGTGTCTTTATCCCTCGTATCCGCTACATTTGAGATGTTGGAATTCAATCACTTGGAATATTATGATGAATTTGGAGTAGACATAGAGGTTTACTATAGTTGGGAAGAAGACGTAAATTCTCCTACAAAGATTCTGCGTCTTCAACTACAACAAGAACCGATCCCATTGCTGCCGTATCGAGCTTCAACGCCAAGTAGTGGGTTGTATTTTCTTGGGTATGATGTTCTTGATCATATGTTTAATAAACTCGAGTTTGTACGTTATTTCGATGCCAATTTTTGGAATTCTTTTCCTGAGACATCGGCAGCGACGAGACTGAGGGATCGATTTCAGAACGGGTTTGGAATAAGGGCTGCTAATGTTCACACCCCTCGTAATATCGTACATGGTTTGCAGTTGAAGATGGATTGTAGTCAACCGTATGTTGTTACATTATTTCTGGGTTCAGTTTTAGACTTTAACACAAACTTTTATGGCAAAACGATTCTAGTTTATTACTACTGGACTGGTGATTCCTTGGAGCTGGTCATGATGACTGGTCGCATTGATTAGGGTTTTGAGGCAGGAAAGATAAGGCAAAACCGCAGAAATGTAACTAAGTAGATTTTGTTTTCAGTTGTTTATGATTTCTTTTATGTTAATTAGTTTGGAGGATCTTGTTGTTTCGTTGTTTTTCTATTTTTATTTTTTTAGGGCTGCAATAATTTTGTGATATTCTTGTAGTTACTTGTCTGCTTTAAGATACTTGATTAGGGATATTATGATGTAAAAATAAAAGGAAACAAGAAATAATAGAATGCTTGAGATATTGGATGACATCTTCCAGATTGGCGTCCATGATAATCTTTAATTCTTAGTTCTTACCTCTTGTCTCATACTCGTAGTTGCTAAAACTTTTGTCTCAGATTCAGTTGTCCTCTGTTTAATTAGAAAATTTCGTTGAGACAAAATAAAAAAGATTGAAGAACATAAAGTATGGGAATAAAAATAAATAATTCAAATACAATTTGATCACTTGCAGAAGAATCCTTGTACTTAAACAAATCTTTATGGTATCTAGTCATTATTTCAATTACTTTTTAGTAGCTAGAAAAGAAAAAAAAGCCTACTAAATTGACATATCTCGAAGATGTATCAATCAATTTTGTAGGTTAAACTCATTTCTCAAATCAGATAGACTAAATAAGATTGGAGTGCAGGGAGATGGTAATGAAACCCTCACTCATAAAGACTCTCGGGGTTTGATCCCTTGACCTGGCCTTGAAATTATGAGCCTGATGCGTGGTAGATTGAGAGTTTTTTATTTTCACTTAGAATTTCCTAAACATGTTAGATCTGATTTGAGCTTATTAGACATAATTGACTCTAATTTAATTAAAGTTTATTAGACATGATTGGAATTTGTTACTCTAAATTTAGTTTTTTTTACGTATAATAATAATAACTAATGTAAACATGCACGCATGGTCAAATTTTTAAAATTTTGATTTGAATATTCCAAGTGAGTTAGGTAAAGAACTTTAAGTAATTTCTTTGCATTCTTTTAGTTTTCTCACTTGAATTTTACCACTATTTACAATTTTGACACTATGTTTTTTTTTATCCATATGAGCCTAAAGGCGAGTACAAAGTACGTAGATAGGGAGGGGATTTGAACCTGTGACCTATCGTTCACAGCACCTCAATCTTAACCACTAGGCCAAGATATCATTGGTTACAATTTTGACACTATGTAGTATAGCTATAATATTACTAATAGTAATTATATTATAAGCTACTAGGTACTCCATCTATATTTTTTACTCTGCCTATTTGACCGTGTCATTTTGGACGTGTCCGTGGGTTGGGTTGGTGCGGTGTGGTAAGTAACCCAAACCACAAATATACGATTTGACATTTTTCCAACCAAAATCGCGCCACACTTTTGCCCAAAACAAACCAAACAAAAACCACGCAAAACAGTTTGGTGCGGTACGGTTTAGCTATATTTTCCTCCGCGGTATGAGTTTTGTAATCTAAAAATTGAAAAAAAAATTGGTACAAAGTTGTTGATAAATCCAATACTTAATTCTCTACAACTAGATAATAAATACAGAGTAGATGAGTGGAGGTCGGAGCCTCGGAGGAGTAGATAAGTGAGGGAGGCAGGGGATTGCAAAGAGGGGCAGATGACTAGATGATTGATGAGTGCAAAGACCTAACCTAATACTCGTATTATCTTGTATACTCGTATGCCCGTGAATTTGTCAAGTTTTTTAAAAAAAAATCAAAATAGATAAAAAAAAGATTTTAAAAAAAAGATCATACAAATTTATGGTTTACGGTGCGGTTTCGGTTTATAAAAATTCAAACCAAACCCAAACCGCAAAACCGCGGTTTGCTTGAAATATCAAACCAACCCACAATTTTGAAACCGCAAACCAACCCAAACCGCAAAAAAACATTTTAGATAGCGGTTGGTGTGGTCCGCATCAACACTCCGAATGCCCCCAGGGCCTGGAGTGTCGTTTGTTGATGCACTTCCTTGATCTTAAATATCTTTTATTACATATTAGTAAAAATTATTACGATTGAATATTAATACAGTTTCATTGAGAATAATAAATAAAGAACCCACATGACTAGTTTTTTCTTATATATTGAGAAGAATTCTGAAGATTCTGTCTAATTATGAATAGTGTCAAGATTTGAAGTGAGCAAACTAAACAAAGAGGGAGTATTAAATATCAAATATATGGACAATTTTACAATGGCTACAATAATATTTTAGCCACCACAACTTGTATAATCGGGACCATCCATTTTTAATTTTACATCCACTTCATTCATTATGTTGAATTTATATTTAAATTATAATTTAAATTTATACATTAATAAATTTGTACATTATTATTGTATATATTAATTAGCCTTTATAATTAAAATTTATTGTTAAAATTTTGTACATTAATAAATTTATACATTAATAAATTTGTACATTATTATTGTTAAATTTTTAACTTGAATATAAGTGAGTTAGATAAAAAAAAATAGCGTACTCTCTTTGTATTTTTTTGTTTTCTCACTTGAAATTTGACATTATTTACAATTTTGACAATATGTAGTATATCTATAATATTATTAGTAATTATATTATATAACAAGCATTCCATCTATATTTTATAATTTACATATTTTAACAGTGCGCGTTTGTCTATGCACTTCTTTGACCTTATATATCATTTATTATATATTAGTAAAAATTATAACGACTGAATATTAATAAATTGCTCATTGAGATGAGTCAAACAAGATCTCAAATGACTATATTTTTCTTATATATTAAGAAGAATTTGAACTTTTTTTGGGTAGATGGAGCATTAAATTAAATAAACATAAAGAGTTCAACAAACATTAAGTAACGTCAGGAGCCACAGTAGTTGGGCTTATAGGCCCTAATGTACAACAACGACATAGTTGCTCAAAAGTAATGTCTGAGGGGCAATACTAAGCTCCTACCATGGAGGTTTGTCAATGTTTGGACCCCTGATCTGGTCCAACAGTGTTATGCAAAGCCCACCTAAAAGATCTGATCTGTATGCTCCCCAAGGGGCCCATCGCCTAGACGGAAAAACAACTCTCACCATAAAAGGGAGACAACTTTCCTACGAGACATGGATGCTCCCCAATAGGGTTTCCCGTCCTGGGAAATCCCCAACATTATAAAAGGAAAGAAGTCCAATCAATGAACAGTATTCAATTCTCACCTAACAAAACCATGAGCATCTCTCTAGAACGCTTCACTTTCTCTCTCTACCTCAATCTCAACCGACTTGAGCGTCGGAGGGGGCTTTCCTAGGAACACCCAGGGCTGGGTTTCTTTGTTTTGCGAGGACCTCGGTTGACAAGACTCTGGATTATACTCCAACTCGGGATTTTAACCTCTCTAAACACACTCAACTCTTTTGACTAGTTTCTAGGCAGAAACAGTTTGGCGCCGTCTGTGGGGAAGACACATCTCAAAGCTACGTACCGAGAGTAACATGGCCCCCCGAAGGAAAACAACCCGAGTCTCAGCACCTTCACAACCGACCCCGATTCGATCCCAGCAACCCAACGTGCTGGTCGAGTCACTTGCCATCGACGATGAGGGATCTACTCCTCGTAACGAAAAGCAAACCGTACCCGAAGCAATACCATGCCGATCAAACCCCCATCACCATGGCAGACATAGAAAGAATAGCTCGGCAGGTTGAATGCAAACATGCAGCGCGGCTTCATAGAGCTCATAGCGGGAATCCCCCAACTAAACCAGGGGATACCTCGAGAGTTGACCCAAGGAGAGCTGCAACCCGGGGTGATCCAAACACTCACGTCCCCTAACCGGACCGGCAACGAGGGGAGGAGAAAGGCCCCGACAGACGACTCCCGTAGGACACCAAACTCGGATGCCCGGCGAATCATCGAAGAGAATCGTAGGCGTCGGGTGGCAGACGCTTAACTTACTTAATGACAAAAGGAGAGCCAATCGAGAGAAGACTCACCGGGAAGAGCAAGCTCAATCCCGGGACTCCTAGAAGGGGAGGGAAGTGTCCCCCCTCGAGTCCAAGAAGACCAGGACGGAAGGGGAAGGAGACTCGGGACCTCCACGAAACAAAAGTCCCATCTTCGTCAACGGGGGGTATTGAACTTTATGACGCCCTTCGCCGGGAGATCATGGAAGTCCCTAACCCCAAGAAAGTCAAAGTCCCTCGGATTGAGTAAGACTGGGAAATAACGACCCCGACGATCACATGGTTTGCCTATAAGGCCCCGGATGAGTGTACAAACAGGGTGTGAAGCAGTGGGTGTCGTTACTTCCCGACTACCCTCAAGGGCCTAGCACTCACCTGGTTTTTGGGCTCTCCCCCGGCATTATCACGAACTTTTCCGTGTTGGCGTTATTCCTCCAACATTTCATCTGTTGCGCGTCAGGCATTAAAGACAAGCATCCACTTGATGTCAATCAAGCAAGCGGGAGCATGAAAGCCCGGCCGACTACATCAAACGCTTCAATGAGGAATCCCTCAAGATCTCGACCTTCAAGACGGGGTAGCCTTCACCGCCTTGATGTCTGGGACTCGGCCGGGCAAGTTCGAGATGGTCCTTCGCCGAGAATGAAGTCACCACGTTCACCGAGGCCATGAGTCGGGCCTGAAATTCATTCAAGCCTCGGACATCTGCAAACCTGTTGTGGAGAAGTCGAAGAAAAGGAAGGAAGAAACCCCTTACGGGAATCCAACAAAAGTAATAAAGGCAACCAACTCCTCCTCCCGAGAGTTACCGAGTAATGGGAATGATCCCCCGTTTCAACAGAAATCGACTCGAGATCTATTTAGATCTAAAGCACAAGGCTCACCTCGCACGCCATAAAACATCAAGTCTTAGAAATCGAGCCAACACGGCGGGGTGTCCTGTCATGACATTCTTGGGAGCCTGGCCAGAGCACATACATACCCCCTACGACGACCCCCCTCGTCATAAAAATGAAAATAGCCAACTCAAGGGTCAAGAGGATATTGGTCGACGCGGTTCATCGCCGGACATCATCACGCTAGAATGCTTCTGTGCCGAAATATACCGAGAAGGACGTAATCCCGGCCCACCGCCGGATAGTCTCGGGGAGGCATCTCGTGTACCCCCTCGGGTTCGTAAAGTTAGTTTCGTGAGACTCCTGGGAAAGAGGGTAAGGGAAGAAGCCTACCAGAGACTCCCGGTGGTCGACACCCCACTTCCTTATAACGCCATCATGGGGCGAGCCCACAATGAACAAGATAAAGGCAGCCATCTCGGTATACCAACTACTCTTGCAATATGAAATGGGACGAGGGTCAAGCCTGGGAAGATATATGGAGATCAACAGACAGCCGGGAGTGTTACACAAACAAATTTTAAAACACCAACCTCGTAAGAAAGACCAAGGAAGAGAAAGAGGGAAGACCCCGCAGAGACCCCTATCGGCCTCGGGGTCTATCTATCGAAAACCCGAAACCTATACGAACGACCCCAACCAGGTCGAGGAGGATGAAGAAGTAATCTCTGGACGAAGACCTCCGGGAAGGGGGTAAGGATTGGCAAAAACCTTAGTCCCGAGATCGGTGAAAAACTCATCAACACCTTGCGTGAATACCAGGACGTGTTTGCCTACTCCGTCTCCGACATGTGGGCTGGATCCCAAGTTCGCATCCCATGAGATTTGAACATCAAGGAGGGATTTCGCCCCATTAGCGTGAAGCTCGGGCATCAAAGGCCCGAGAGAAACGCAGCGGCGACAGGAGAGGTCAAGAAGCTGCTAGAAGCGGGTATCATTGAGGAATGCCAATACACCGAGTGGTTGGCCAATGTTGTTCTAGTAAAAAAGCTAATGGAACTTGGCGCATGTGCGTCGACTTCACCGTCCCGAACAAGGCATGTCCCAAAGACAATCACCCGGCCGCCAAAGATTGATAGGTCGGTCGATTCAACGGTTGGTCACGAAGTTGCTCAGCTTCATGGATGCCAACGCGGATATCACCGGATCCCGATGGCGGAAAAGGACCGAATACATACCGCATTCAGCATTACCCCAAGGCGTATACTTTCTACAAGATGATGCCCTTTGGGCTAAAAACGCAGGGGCTACTTATCAACGAACAATCAACAAGGTCTTTGAGGAGCAACTCGGGAAGAACATTGAGGTCTACGTAGACGATATGATCGTCAAGAGCAAAAAAAGTTTGATCACGTCGGGGATTTGGCGAAACGCTAAACACCCTACGACGCCACGGCATGAAGTTAAATCCCAAGAAGTGTGTATTCGGGGGTCGAGGGGGAAATGCCTCGGGTTCTTGGTAGATGAAAGAGGAATTGAGGCTAACCCCGACAAGATCAACGCATTGTTAAACATGTCCTCACCAAGGAATGTGAGAGAAGTTCAAAGGCTAACGAGGGTGCCTAGCGGTGGCCGGGCCGCTTCTTGTCCGCTCGGGCCGACAAGAGCTTGTAGCGTTGAAAAGGAAGGAGTTTGATTGGGACAACGAGACCGAACAGCATTCCAACAGCTAAAACAACACCTTGCAACGTTGCCCAAACTCATATCACCCTTCAGGGAGAAGCACTCTACATATACCTCTCGGATCGTAGTACGCCCTCGGTGCGGTACTCGTAGCGGAAAGAGAGGGAACTCAAGCACCCCGTGTACTTCATCGACCATGCTTATAGAGGAGCTGAAGCAAGATACAGCCAGATTGAGAAGATGGTTTTCGCTACCGGTCATGGCGAGTAGGAAGTTGAAGCCATATTTTCGGGCGCATCCCATCGAAGGTCCTAACCGGACAACCCATCGAAAAGTAATTGAAAGCAGAAATCATTCAACTCGGATGGCCAAGTGGGCGGACCGATTGACGGACTTCGGATTGGAATACGAGCCGGAAGAGCAATCAAGGCACAAGCGCTGACCGACTTCATTAGTGAATGCAGCTCCCGACCCCCGGACCTAGAAGAAAGGGAGTCGTGGGAGTCACAGTGGATGGGTCACCTTCAAAAGTCGGCGGAGCACCGGGCTTGTGATCATTCCTTCGTCGGGGATAAGATGGAGTACGCCGTGAAGTTCGACTTTTTGGCCTCCAATAACGAGGCTTAATACGAAGCTCTAATCTTAGGCTTCCAAATCTCGCATCAATGCGGGAGCCCGGGCAAGTCACAGGCAAAATCGGATTCACAACTCATAGTTGGACGAGTCTCGGGGAGTACGAGGCCAAGGAGGACAACATGAGGATGTACCTCAATAAAACCCGGAGCTCATCAAGAAGCCGTCCGCGTTCAAAATACAGCACCTCCCGAGGTTCGAGAACCAAGAAGCCGATGCCTTGGCCCGCATGGCAAGCTCGGCGAAGGGTTGACTCTCGAACCATCATATGGGAGGTCCTAAACCAACCAAGCATCAACTCGTTGCGAGATACACACCATCAACAGACGGGCACGTGGATGGAAGAGATTATCCGGTACCTAAAGGACGGGTTATTACCTTTGGATGAGAAAGAGGCCGATAGCCTAAAAAGGAAGGCGGGGTGGTTCATCCGGGAGAGGGCCACTTGTACAAAAAATCTTATACCCACCCCCCTACTCAAGTGCGTAACTCCTTTTGAAGGGAACTACATCCTCCGAGAGATTCATGAAGGAGCTGCAGTCGCCACCAAGGGGCCCGGACTATAGCCGGAAAGCTTTAAGGGCCTGGATACTACGGCCCTCTTTGAAGCATGACGCCGCCGAACTCGGTAAAGAAATGCCCTAACCGCCAAATTCATGGGGACATCCCTCGGGCTCCTACTAACCCCTTAACCACCATTCAAGCTGTCTTACCCTTCGACAAATGGGGGATGGACCTTATAGGCCCGTTCCCAAAGCGGCCTCGGGGCGAGAAGGTTCCTCCTAGTAGCCATCGACTACTTCACCAAATGGGTCGAGGCCGAACCACTAGCTTCATAATGCAAGCAAGTGCAGTAACTTCATCCGGAGGAACATCATCACCCGTTTCGGGATCCCAAGAACGCTCATATCGCATAACGGGAGACAATTCAACAATGGACAACCCCGGGATTATTGTTCCGGATTCGGGATTCAAACACGGTTTTGGCCGTCTCCCGACCCTGCACCAACGGCCAAGCCGAGGCAAAGAAACAAAGTGGTCTTGAATGGGATTAAGAAGTCACTGGAAGGAGCAAAAGGGTCATGGGTCGATGATCTCCCGGGTGTGCTCGGTCGCAAGAACAACAATGAAAGAAGCAACAGCAACTCGCCCTTCGCCATTAGTCTATGGAAGTGACGGCTGTTCTTCCAAATCGAGGTCGGGATACCTTCTCCAAGGATGACCTTCTACGAGCATGACAAGAACGAAGAAGAGAAGAAAGTCGAGCTGGACCTACTACCCGAATCTCGGGGTAATGCGCTACTCAAGTCAATCCGCAACAAGCAAAGGGTAACCGTGCAATTCAACCTCGGGGTGAAAGCTAGCCAATTCATGTAGGTGATTGGGTGGTTAGGAAGGTCGAAGCCACGGGGTTGACACACCCGAAAGGCAAGCTAGGGCCTAAGTGGGATGGGCCTTACAAGGTTACGGAAGTAATCAAGCCGGGAACATATCGACTCGAGTCATCCGAAGGCACCCCACTGGCCCGACCTTGGAATGCTGAAAATCTGAAGAAATATTACATTTAAAACTATGCCACTTGAGATTCATTTTGTAAACCACAACTCGGGGCAACCATTTATACCCTATTAGAGTTGGCGGAATTTTGGGAACTTGGCCACACTTGAGCCTACAGTTCATTTGTAGACCACAACTCGGGGCATCCATTTATACCCTATTAGAGTTGGCGGGATTTTGAGAACTTGGCCACACTTGAGCCTACAGTTCATTTTGTAGACAACAACTCGGGGCATCCATTTATACCCTATTAGAGTTGGCGGGATTTTGGGAACTTGGCCACACTTGAGCCTACAGTTCATTTTGTTGAGACACAACTCGGGGCAGTAAGTTGTACCCCATAGTTGACAGTCTCGGGAATATGAATGAAAGCACTTGTTCCGTAACAGTTGCATCTTAACAAAATGAACATTTAGGAAATTGAAAATAAATTCGTATGTTACTCGGAACTATATTACTCGGAAAATTCCAACTCAGAAATGCTACAAACACAAAGCAATCTCATTAGGATAGAAAAGTACAACCAAAAGGTCCCGGGAACAAAACTCCCAAGGGCCCAAAAATCTAAGTACAAGTATGAAGAAACAGAACTAAGCAGCTAAATCTTTGTTGGGGGAGCTGTCGGTGCTACCCGTCCCGTCTTCCTCATCAGAGCTCTTATCAGAACCAGGACCCTCGGGGTTAACATCATCATCAGTCGGAGCCACAGAGCTCGGGGCAACTCCAGCAGTTGTAGAGGTCTAAAGGGTAGGCAAACCAGAACTGACAATGGCGGGCTGGGATATTGCTGAAGCTGGGGCAACAGGAGAAGCCTTAGCTTTGGCCGTATCTTCCTTCTGCTCCTCTGCAATACGACGGTCAAATTCGGCTTCAACGTCATCCGGTTTAGAGCGTAGTCGGGGCCAAGAAGGATCCCTTTGAGGCGCTCCTTCGTCTCCCGAACCGCCATACGGTAGGAGTTGGTGGCCATTTTGCCCCGAAAGGCCAACCCCTCGGAGAGATCTCTTCCATTCCCTGGCAGAAGTCGCTCGCACCTTCTCTAGCTTAGCCTTGGCTTTCTTCGGAGCTATGCTTAGAAGACTTGGCCTTCCGCTGCGCCTCAGCCAGCTGAAGCTTGACGTCCTCCAGGCTCTTCTGAGCAGTGTTGCGCTCAAGAATGGCAGCCTCAAGAGAGGTATGGACCTACTTTTTAGCCTCCTTTAAGGCCTCATGGTCAGCAATAGCCTTCTTAGCCTCCTCAAAGGTGGCCTTCTGACCATCCAAGTCGGTGTTCAGCTTTAGGATCTCAGCCTCCTGATCCGCGACCTTCTTCTTCAGCACCTCCACCTCCTTGGTCAGGGCTACCACGCCCTCCTCGAATTGAGCCCGACGATTGATCACCGAGGTCATCCGGATAGTGGTCTGCATAGAAGTGACAAGTTAGTCTAGAGAAGAAGCAAGAAGCACCTAAATAGATAGTCGGGGTAGTGTACCTCAAGCCAGGACTCGTAAAAAGCATTTACTTCCCCATGTCCAAGGGCCAGTAGTGCCTCATCGTCAGCATCCGTATAAACGGCCTTGACGGCACCCTTGACACGGGCCAACTTCTGAGGCCTGGTAAGAGCTGAGAAGGGAACGCTAGACCCCGCTGGATCGAATCGGGGTCGCTTGGACAATGGTTCCTCAAAAACCTCAAGGGGACCCCCCGATTCGTCCTCGGGCCCCCTCTTACTGCCCGTTGAAACATTTGAAGAAGCCTTCTCAGAAGCCTTGGAGGCCGCTTTCTCCAAGGTCTGGGCCTTCTCGGTATCCCCCTTTAACTTGCGGGATCGTACATGGGCTTCTTGGCCCTCTTCGGGTCGGTATCCTGCAAATACAAGAAGTTAGAAAGGCGGAGTACAAATCAAAGCACAGTGACGGACGTACTTTTACCTTTGGAGGAGGCGGGATAGACATAGTCTCCGCGTCAAGCTCATCCAGGATCTTTGAGGCTAGAGCAGCACTGTCGATGAACCTCTCAGCCATCGCAGGATCCAATCGTTGTCGGGCAACAAATTGAAATAAGAAAAATGTCAACTTTAGCATAAAAGCAAACACACACACACTCGATCAAGGGAAATTACCCTTGTCACAGCTAGAACTCAAACCCGCCGCCGCCAAGAACATTTCACTCCGGATCTCGTGGCGGGTCGGTAGCCAGTTCTGAGGCACGTAAGTGAGAGCTCCAGTCAACGTTTTCGGGGTGGTGGAAAGATAAATCCCCGCTACCGCTTCCTCCCGGACATCTCGGGAACTGTTTGATGGAGCCTAAGCGAGGCCCTCCTCGGGGGAAGGATGGGGATCCCCCATTCACCACTTGTGTAAACGTGGTAGAACATCCTTCTAAACCCTTTCGGTTGGAAGGGGGATCACGAACGACCTTATAACCTGCCCTACACTGGAAGCGGAACCACCCCGGGCCATGAAGATCAGCGGGGCCCAACATCAGTGTGAAGACATTGCGCCACAAGCGCACACTAGATAAACTGGATGAATTGTGGCTTGAGCTCAAAATGATTGGCAGCGGTTGTCGGTCTGTTTATGGTGGTGGTGGTCTCATCGGGCATAGCATATTCCCGTAGAGACTTTGGTGGTGCTTCGTCTCCCATTGTTGGTTCTTGTTGTTGTTGTCTTCTTCGGCCTCCTAATCTCCTTGCTTGTAGCTTCGATCTCGCGATCAAGAGTAATCGAGATCTTGTGGACCCTTGCTACGAGTACGCATGCAACAAAAAGCCGAAAGAAAAGAGATCAAACAAGCAAATAGAGTGACAATGATAGAACAAAGACAACGGTTTAGCTAAATAAAATCAAAGATAAACTAATCTAATACCGTTAGGTCCCCAAGCAACGGCGCCAAAATTTGGTAGGCGTGTCGCGCACCTATCAAAAGTAATTACCTAACCAACTACCTAACTATGTAGCGGAGAGCAAGTCAGTGGTCGAATCCACAGGGGACAAACAAGCATCAAACACTAGATATCTTAACTCAATCTAACTAAACGAATGACAAACAATGATGAAAGGGGTGTTGAACTAATTCTAACACTAAACTATGACAATCACTAGAAACGCACAAGGTATAATCAGTTAATTAAAACATCTAGAATTAAGCATCACCACTAGCATGACCAATACATGAATAATTTCCATCCCAAATAAACATAATCAACGGTTCAAGAGGAGTAATGCACCCTATAACTACCAAAGACCTCTCCCGAGTACCAATGGCTACTCTAAACAAGCAATCAAACATGTTCCCATAGAATCATGCAAGAAAGAGGCATTACGCATAGCATCACAATTAAATTCCTAGCAATCCCATCTAACTATTCCCATAGAAGATATTCATACCATTGATTGGATCAACAAAACCATCTAGATTCAATTCCCATTGAAAATAAGATATACGGAGTCAAATCAAAATCACCTATCCCTAGTATGATAATGAGCATAAGAATAATCCAATCAAACAAGAACAATTGATCATATAAACTTGGGATTAATGGAAGAATTCATATATTAAATCATTGCTAGGGTTTTACTTAACCCTAGATTAATGGACTACTCATACATAATTGAAATAGCAAAACAAATAATAAACAAATTAAGAGACATAATAATAATGAAAGGAAAGAAGAGATTAAGAAAACTTAGTCTTTACTTGAAGGAATCAAAGCGTAGTAATCAATGTTTAACAATGGAGTAAACTCAAAAGCTCTCTAAAAAGTTATAAAATGTATTCTCTAGTAAAAAGGCGTCCTTTCTAATTCTAAGAAAATAGGTATTTATATGTCTCATAAATCTGGCGCAACACGCGCTTAAAACGCTCAAAGATCGTCTTGCCCACCGGTCGGGCGGATTTCCGCCTGGTCGGGCGATCATCGAGTATTATAATTCTTCGTCGCCTGACCGGGCGCCTTCCAGCAGGTCTTCGTTCGCCTCGCCCGACCGTCCGGGCGGATTTCGCCCGGTCGGGCCCGCATGTAAGGTTTGCCTGGCTGCTTAACTTTTCTGAAAACGCGCTAAGTAAGGTTCGCCCGACCACCCGGGCGGATTTCGCCCGGTCGGCCGCGGGAGCAAATTCACTTGGAGTTTCAGCATCCGAATTCTGACTAAGTAAGAATCGCCCGACCACCGGGGCGGATTGCGCCCGGTCGGGCGGTTACGGTTTTTTGGGCTCGATGTGAGATTTTTGTACGTCCCAGACTTCTTGTCTCATGTAGCGATCTCAAAGATTAGGAAATGCACCAAAAATAGGTTATTCCTACAAAAATCAATCTGAAAACACAACCACACTACAAGACACACATTAGTACTAAAAAGGGCTCCGAAGAGCGCAATTAACACCAATAATCCATGGGAAATTGGGGTAAAATTCTATATAAAATAGACATATCACGGGGTAACACCGAGGAGTTCACAAACTGATATGAAGCCGTTTATGGTCAGCCAACTGTTAGGAAGAAGGTTGGTAAGCGTCAGCTGATAGGCATTCAAAAGGTCCTTGATGAAGGAGTGCAAGGGAAACCTAAGACCCATTTGCATACTCTGATGGTAGACTGATACGCATCCTAGTGGAGGAGTCAACACCGACTCAATATGCTTTGCTCGAACTACGAAGTAGGGATCTTGAATCCAAAATTTAGTCCCCACGTACTTAGCATTCCTCTCCATATAGGCCATAAAGGTGGGCTCGGGATAATAAGTGTGAGGACCACCTTCGGGGTCCAAGGGAGGGTACTCCTGACCCGACGTAGTCGGGACCTCATCCTCCGCCTCTTCGGAAACCGTAACTATCCCGTCCGAAAGAAGTCTGTCAAGGTAGCTAGCACTGCAAGGCCTATGGGCCACGGAAACGTCAAAAGGTCCCGGAACAACACCCTCGTCTTCTTCACTATGCGAGTCGGAGGACTTGGGCAAGGGGATCGACTCGGGAACCAAAGAGGGGTCCTCACGGGGATACGGGTGCTTACTAGAAACCCATCAACCCCGCGTATTTCTTCCTGACGGCTGTGAGGAGGGAAGTGGGAACATTCGGATCGGACTCGGGATCCATCCTAGGGATCTCTAATTACCAAAACAATTGAAATACAAATGTTCTCTGCAAAGGAAGAGCGTACCTTCTCGGGAATTCTCGGTCTCGGGAATGTAACAGGCACAGGCACTCGTGAACTCGGGACTGGATCAAGCTTGGGAGAAAGTTAGAGAGAGAGAGAGGAGAGAGATTGAGGAAATTGACAAGTGATTAAAAGTACGGAAAAACAACTCTCCTCCCCCTCTATATACATCCATCTCCGTGCCCGCGCCACGACAACCTCTGCACCACTCTAAATGGGCTTCAAAAGATCGGGCCAACAATGAGAGGCCCATGGGTAAGGCTTTAAACCAAAAGCCCAACTTTCTACAGGAATAAAGTCAAACAGTCAACGGTCAACAGTCAACAGTATGACCAACTACTCAAACACCGACCAAAAATTAAGTCCATTACCAACTCGGGGTTCCCAAGGGAGGCTCATTAGCCCCAGGAGTTGGTGCATACCCACCTCGGCCACGCCGGGGGGCTCAACACTTGGCCAAAAAGCGGCTAAATACCTCCATTACCAACTCGGGGTTCCCAAGGGAGGGCTCATTAGCCTTCGAGTTGGTGCGTACCCACCTCGGCCAAGCCAGGGGGGCCCAACACTTAGCCAAAAAACGGCTAAGTACCTCCGTTACCAACTCGGGGTTCCCAAGGGAGGGCTCATTAGCCCCCGAGTTGGTGCATACCCACCTCGGCCATGCCAGGGGGCTCAGCACTTAGCCAAAACATGGCTAAGTACCTATGCTACCAACTCGGGGTCCCCCCAAGGGAGGGCTCATTAGCCCCCGAGTTGGTGCATACCCACCTCGGCCATGCCAGGGGGCTCAGCACTTAGCCAAAACATGGCTAAGTACCTATGCAACCAACTCGGGGTCCCCCCAAGGGAGGGCTCATTAGCCCCCGAGTTGGTGTATACCCACCTCGGCCATGCCAGGGGGCTCAACACTTAGCCAAAAAACGGCTAAGTACCTCCGTTACCAACTCGGGGTTCCCAAGGGAGGGCTCATTAGCCCCAGAGTTGGTGCATACCCACCTCGGCCATCCCGGGGGCTCAGGCACTTAGCCAAAACATGGCTAAGTACCTATGCTACCTAACTCGGGGTCCCCCGAGGAGGGCTCATTAGCCCCCGAGTTGGTGCATACCCACCTCGGCCATGCCAAGGGGCTCAGCATTTAGCCAAAACATGGCTAAGTACCTATGCTACCAACTCGGGGTCCTCCCAAGGGAGGGCTCATTAGCCCCCGAGTTGGTGCATACCCACCTCGGCCATGCCAGGGGGCTCAGCACTTAGCCAAAACATGGCTAAGTACCTATACTACAAACTCGGGGTCCCCCCAAGGGAGGGCTCATTAGCCCCCGAGTTGGTGCATACCCACCTCGGCCATGCCAGGGGGCTCAGAACTTAGCCAAAACATGGCTAAGTACCTATACTACCAACTCGGGGTCCCTCCAAGGGAGGGCTCATTAGCCCCCGAGTTGGTGCATACCCTTCTCGGCATTGTCGGGGCTCAACACTTAGCCATTTGGCTAAGTACCCCAACACCCACCTCGGGATTCCATGGGAATGCTCATTTGCACCCGAGTTGGTCCCTACCCAACTCGGTCAGTGGCATCAAGGCGGCTTCGATCGAGTCGGGGTTGGCATTCAACACGGGTCGTAAGTCACCGGCGTTCTTGGGATTTGTCTGAAGCTCAGTTTTGATGAACACTCCCGAGTTGGGAACCATTCGAGGAAAGAGGAACACACTCGGGGTCAGCCTAAGCACCACAGCAGCGACGACCAAGCCCGAATTCGTACTCAGGGCATGCATGCTCTCGGGTCGGGGTCATCTACCAATATACACATGGGGCTCTTAGGAATGGGCCTGAAGCTCAGAATCGAATCGAGATTTGTACCCAGTCGGGGCTTCAGGGGTGCAAAGAATGGCACACTCGGGGGTCGCCGGGGGCATCAAAGCAATGCCAAACCGAGTCGGGGTTTGCGCTCACCCCGGGACGGTAAACGACTAGTCAGAGCAACAGGACCTTCTCGGGGTGCGTGCGAAGCCCGAGTCCAGGTGCCAGAGTCGGGGGCTCGGCGAGGAAGGAGCACCATAGCTTAAGCTTGGCGGCACCACCTCGGGGAAGTAGGCACCACCTCGGGACTTGCATGGGGCTCAGGAGCACCATAGCTTAAGCGAGACCCCCGTGCTTGGTTAATCCTAGTGCCACATAGGCGACTCGAGGCATCATTCAACGAACATCGGCAAAAACATTATTGTTCCGCCAACCAACCGCACTGAAAATCAAGGATCTCACTCCGATTACTTGGCGTGGGGCTAATTGTTTGGACCCCCGATCTAGTCCAACCGGTGTTATGCAAAGCCCACCTAAAAGATCGTCTGACCGTATGCTCCCGAGGGGCCCATCGGCTTAGACAGAAAAACAACTTCACCATAAAAGGGAGACAACTTTCCTACGGACATGGATGCTCCCCAATAGGGTTTCTGTCCTGGGGAAATCCCCAACATTATAAAAGCAGCAAGTCCAATCAATGAACAGGTATTGAATTCTCACCTAACAAAACCAGAGCATCTCTCTCTAGAACTGTTCACTTTCTCTCTCTACCTCAATCTCAACTGACTTGAGCGTCGGAGGGGCTTTCCCGGGAACATCCCCGGGCTAGGTTTCTTTGTTTTGCAGGACCTCGGTTGACAAGACTCGGGATTATACTCCAACTCGGGATTTTAACCTCTCTAAACACACTCAACTCTTTTGACTAGTGTCTAGGCAGAAACAGTCAAAAAAGCAGAAAATGTCGACTTCCAGGCTTCCCTTCCTACTTGTTTTTGCTAAGATAGCTCCTACCATGGAGGTTTGTCAAAAAAAAGCGGAAAATGTCGACTTCCGAGGCTTCCCTTCCTACTTGTTTTTGCTAAGATGTCGGCTTCCTTGACGTGCTCTCGGTCGTTTTTGGACCACCTTCACCCAATCCTCTTGCAATGACCCATGCATGCATACATGATATTAGTGTATATATCTATCTTGTACTTTTGAGTTACCACAGATGTTGTCCATAGAAATCATGGAATCAGATAGAATGATGCAGTCTTTCCATTTTCTCATTTTGGCCCAGTCCATTGCTTTCTTAATTGGCATCATCTCAGCCATTGCTGGATCATTCCCAACCAAGTTTCCACATAGCCCTTCAATCCAAAGTCCTGATCGATTCTTACAAATAGCTCCCATTCCTGAATGAAAAGAACTAAGGCAAAAAGAAGCATCTACCACAATGGTGAAGGTATGGTCCTGTGAGGGTTCGAAGCATTGAGTATTTTGAGGAAAAGAGAGGGCACCCAGTCTTGAGCAAGAAAATTCCACCGCAAGAAAAATAGAGTGTTTTAAAAATTCGACCAGTTTCAAATCTTTCTGACTAAAGACCTAGTGAATCCTACGAATCCAAATTCTCCAACATACAAAGGTAAATAGTGTAGCCCAGGAGATAATCTTGAAGATTTAAAAAATCCATGCATTGTGCCATTAATCATATCACAAATAGGAAAGGTGATATAGGATCTCGCAAATTTATCAGTCAATTTTTTAGGCAAACTCATTTCGCAAATCAAACTCAATACGAGTGCGGGGGGATGGTGATGAAAACCTGACTCATGAAGACTCTTGTGGGGTTTAATCTCATGACCTTGAAGTTATGATAAAGCCCCATGCATGGGTAATTTTATAGTTATTTATCTGTCTATTTGTTTTTGCATAGTCTCCCATACACACTTTTAATTAGTTTAATTAATATATTTAATTTAATTAATATATTTAATTAGAGATTAGTATATATCATGAAAATTGAATATTTTAAAGCTACACAGCAAGATAAACCAACTTAAATCTCTCACCATTGTATGCAGTTTTTTAATGTATAATAATAACTAATGTAGACATGCATGCATGGTCAAATTGTTAAAATTTTGTCTTCAATATTTCAAGTGAGTTAGACAAAAAATTAGAGTACTCTCTCTGTATTTTTTTTTAGTTTGCTCACATGAAATTTGACACTATTTGCAATTTTGACAATATGTAGTATAGCTATAATTAATAATATTACTAGTAATTATATTATATAATAGGCACTCCATCTATATTTCTTTAAGTTTATGTATTTTGACTTTGCGCGTTTACCAATGCACTTCTTTGACCTTATATATCTGTTATTATATATTAGTAAAAATTATAACGATTGAATATTAATAAAGTACTCATTGAGACGAGTCAAACAAGACCCCATATGACTATACTTTTTCTAATGTATTAAGAAGAATTTAGAGGATTTTCTTTGATTGTGAATATCGTCAAAATTCCAAGTAAGCGAGCTAAAAAATATAGAGGGAGTATTGCATATCAAATTTTAATGTGTATTATACAAATTATTGTTTACTTATTTATTACTACCTCCATTTCATATTAATCTACACACTTATATTTTTCACGCATGCCGATGCACTATTTTGAGCCTTTATATCTCTAATTTTGTATTTGTAAAAAATATAAAAAGTCGATATTCTAAAACTACATATCGAGACGAATTAAACAAGACCCCACATGACTATATTTTCTCTTAACCATAATTCACAAATGATAGTCAAAGGGAAATTTGTGAATAGTGTCAAAAGTGAAAGTGTAACTATTAATATGAAACGGAGGTAGTATTTGCTTGTTATTTTTTGATTGAAATCATACATCTTATGTCTTATTCCTATGGTTAATTAATCTTTCTATACTAGCGATTAATGGACAAATAACAAATATTAGCCTTTATTAGATTTTATCGGAACTTATTGGATCTTATTGGAACTCATTAATAGACCTAATGATTAGAGCTACTTGGACCTGGTTAAAACCTATTAAACTTGATCTGAGCTGATTGGAACTTATCGAAAGTAAACAATTTTTTATCCGAACTTTGGCCTAAAACTTTGTTTAAAAAGTTTAATGAATGCACATGCAATTGCTGATCAAATTAAGATGTACATCATATTACTTAATTAATTTATTATGTTAATTAATAACATTCATCTTAAGCTTAAAAAATTAGATTCTTAATTGATTTACCATACTATAGGATCTCCACAGTCTAAGCTAAGGTTTCTTCAATTTAGCAAAAACTATTCTTTTTTTTATGATCTACCCAGCCCATATGATTATTCAAGAACCCTCCTTATCAACTCACTAATATTTTTCTTAATATTCCCTTACCAACCATAATTTCCCATAAGCAGAACCATAATATTTCTTAATAATTTTTCAGGGCAACAACCTCTATAAAAGGCAACTCAAGTGATCACTCTGTCCCTCTCTTCGTCATCAATCGTAAATAATTCGCAACATCATTTCTCTCTCTTTTCATCATCAATTGATCATTATCATGATGTCATCAGAGATGTATGCCCTTCTGGGTTTCGCCATATTCAGAAGAGAAGAAGATCTTGCTCGAACAACCGAAACCCCTTAGCAATCCAATATAATCACCAACCCAACATTTCAAGAAGTTTATTTCATCAGGGCCACCCCGAGTTGATAACTTCCCCTATAAACTTCTCACTATATCTAATTTCAGAACAATGCTTCATTATGGTGTAGAAAGGTTGATGATTAATCTTTCAGTATATGCTTATCTTTACCACTCAAAGATTAAGAACGATATCAGTGTCGTCAATGTCATCTACATTACTCCTTTGCATCATACTTGAACACTGTATTACCATCAATTGGGGTTCGTTCAATCTTACAATATACTTCCTTTTGGTTTTTTAGGTTGCAACATTTTGACTTTTACATTATTCATGTATTAAATTTGACCGAATTTTTTTTGACTAATATATACAAAAAAATTAAATATTTAAGATGTTATTAGATTTGTCTTAAAGTATATTTAAAAAAATATCAACTTTCTATAATTTAAAATAATAGACAATTAAAGATATGAATGGTGATCAAAGTTACATATTGACAAACGTCTAAGTCAAAATATTGCATCCTTTGAAAAACGGAGGAAGTATATAAAACAAAGCACTTAAAGGGAAAAGAACAGGGGGAAAAGTAATTAAAAACAAAAGTGAAACTTTTTTTTACCATAATGTCACTAGAATTTTTTTAAGACAATATGATTATCTTAATTTCATTCAAAACTTAAAAGGGTATGTGTAGGAGGAGAAAACTAGATTGCCATAGACAATTCTAGAGTGAAGGGCTATTCCTTCTCTCTAAAAATCTCTAAACCATCCAACAACCCAAAAATAGTAAAATGGTAAAATCTTGATATTGTAAATATAGAATACCAAGTGTAACGGTTTACAACATCATACAGCTTTAACATTTACTCCCGTCGTCCACAAAAATATGTTCCCATTTCTCATTTTTAATGGGAATTGAGGAAGTGGATTTGGTTTTATATTGTGCATTGAACAATAAACGTTTCAGAAAATTCTAATTTTGTCCATCTCTCGGATAGTGCTTACGTTCCATTTTATTTTGGGTGTCCCAAAATATTGTGCCTACTTCATTTTTTAACATTTTTTTGGACTAACTATCTTTAATTTTTGCACCATTCTTTGTTTTCAAAGGAAAAAAAAAATAAAGAAGTAGTTCCAAGAAAAGAGTACTTCATTAATTTTTGTTTTTTTTTTAAAACCTATCCCTCCATTCTGTTTAATTCCCGTAAACAAAAGAAAAGAAGAAATAAGCACTACATTATGGGTCGGAGGGAGCATAAAATGCGCGGAATGTTGTGCCAATTAAGTAAATGGAGATTTACTTAAAGTTGTTGATTAAAAAAAGGAAACGAAAATTAGAATTTAATATGGGCACATTGGTCAGTTTATGGTGAATGAGAATTGAATATGGGCACAAACTTTTAAATATATAAATGTCGAAATATACTAGAAATGGGAACTAAAAAGGAAATAGGAATAATTTTTTTTAGGACACCTAAAAAAAATGAGCACGGGATGGATGGAGTATATCAGACAAAAGTCAAAAGGTTAAAAGAGACGAACAATTATTAGTCAACTTCAGATTATCCCCTTAAGTGAGTTCCCTTCATCATACCTTAAAAAAAAATTCAGATTATGCATCATGCAAAGTAGACTTTTGAATTCACTTGGTCTTTTTTCTATATCTTCAAATTTCCCAGCATACTGCATATATATGACTGCTGCCAAATCAAACTTAAGTTCTGCCATATCCCTCACAATTTTCACTAGTACTGACATTTATAGCGTAACTTGTCAAAACTCAAAAAGCAACCACCTCTATAAAAGTAGAGCAACCCCCATTTTAACCTCTCATCTCAATCTCATCCTCTCTTTCTTTCTCTCTCCTCTAACAACACACCATCAAGAATTCAAGATGGCAAACCAATATGAATATGAATATCTAGGATTCGCATTTTTCAGTAGAGAAGAAGATATGACGACAACCCCATTATTAATCAACGTATCACCCCTATGTTTCGACAACTTTGTTTTATCAGCAAGCACTCAAACCAGTGACGACATTTATAATGGTAACAAAATAGTGCCAGCCATGTGTGACTTCAGAGGTGACAATGGTATGACTTCCATTTTCCGATCGATTAATCTTTCCTGCGATTTCATTTACCGCTTCATGTTTCGCGACGATAACAATCTCATCCAATGGATCAATTTAACACCCAGTAATTATGTATCTTTCTTGAGCACACTTTCACCATCAAACCATGTGGCTTTATACCTCATATCCGCTACATTTGAGATGTTGGGATTCAATCCGTTAGAATATTCTTATCAAGTTGGAGTAGACATTGAGGTTTATTATCGTTGGGAAAAAATCTTAAATTCTCCTACAAAGATTCTGCAACTTCGCCTACAACAAGAACCTACCCCAATGATGCTCTTCCCAAGTAGTGGCTATAGGTGGTATCTTCTTGGGCATGATGTTCTTGATCATACCAAGAATTTTTTTAATAAACTCGAGTTTGTAGGTAATTTTAATGTCAATTTTTGGCATTCTTTTCCTGAGACATCGGCAGCGACGAGACTGAGGGATCGCTTGCTGAACGGGTTTGGAGTAAGGGCTACTAATGTTTACACCCCTGGTACGATTCTACATGGTTTGCAGTTGAAGATGGATATGTTTGGTAGTCCACCGTATGTTAAATTATTTCTGGGTCCAGTTTTACACTATAACAGAGACTTTTATGGCAAAAAAATTCTGGTTTATTACTGCTGGACTGGTGATTGCTTGGAGCTGCGCATGAAGATTGGTATCAATTGATTAGGGTTTTGAGGTAGGAAAGATAAGGCAGAACTGCAAAAATGTAACTAAGTAGATTTTGTTTTCTGTTGTTTATAGTTTCTTTCATGTTGATTAGTTAGGACTTAGGAGGATCTTGTTGTTTCGTTATATTTCTATTTTTATTTTTTTAGGGTGGCTGCAATAATGTTGTGATATTCTTGTAGTTATTACTTGTCTGGTTTAAGATACTTGATTAGAAGATATTATGATGTAAACATGAAAGGAAATAAGAAATAATATAATGTTTGAAATATTAGATGACATCTTCCAGATTGGTGTCCATGATAATCTTTGATTCTTATACTCGTAGTTACTAAAACTTTTGTCTCAACTTTTGTCTCAACTTTTGCCCTTTAATAAATTAGAAAAAGGGTTAGAATGTTAAATATCGGCCGTTTGAGGGACATTTGTTTATGATTGTACTTTTTCCCGCCTCTCTTTTGTATGAATTAACATCTCAACCAACAATTTTATTGAGACAAAATAAATAAAGGTTGAAGAACATAAAGTTTGGGAAAAATGAATAATACAAATACAATTTGACTTGCAGAAGGATCCTTGTAGTAAAACAAATCTTTATCGTAGCTAGTCAGTATTTCAATTATTCTTTAGGTAGTTAGCCAGGTAAAGAAAAGAGTCTACAAAATTGACATATCTCACAAATTTATTAGTCAATTTTGTAGGTTAAACTCATTTCGTAAATTAACCTCAATAGGAGTGTGGGGTGATGGTGATGGAAATCTCTAGTCATGAAAACTCTTGTAGGGTTTAATCTCATGACCTTGGTATGATCGAGTCGTCCCATGCATGGGTGATTGAGAATCCCGTATTTTCACTTGAAATAAACTAAATTTATTAAACATATTAGATTTGATTTGAACTTATTAGTTATGATTGACTCTAATTTAATTGAAACTTATTGGACCTGATTAAAACTTGTTACATCTGATTGGAAATCGTTAAACCTTATTGACACCTAATTTTGACTTATTAGCCTTTTTGTTGCTACATTTATGAAATAATAATTTTGTATTGGTTAGTAGATACTTTCTTAATAGTTATTTATTTCTCTAATTGCTTTTGCATCATCTCCTATACATGACTTTAAATGTTAATATCTTTAATTAGAGATTATAGTATATATTATGAAAATCAAATATTTTAAAGCTACACATTGAGATAAATCAATTAAAATCTCTCAAAATCATATGCAGCTTTTTTCATGTATAATAATAACTAATGTAAATATGCAAGCATGGTCAAATTGTTAAAATTTTGACTTGAATATTCCAACTGAGTTAGATAAAAAAAGTTGTTTACTCTTTCTGTATTTTTTTAGTTTGCTCACTTGAAATTTGACACTATTTGAATTTTGACAATACGTAGTATATCTATAATATTACTAGTAATTATATTATATAATAGGCACTCCATCAATACTTTTTTAGTTTACTTGATTTGGATTGTGCGCGTTTGCCAATGCACTAATTTGACCTTATATATCGTTTATTATATGTTACTAAAAATTTATAACGATTGAATATTAATAAAGTACTAATTGAGACGAGTCAAACAAAACCCCACATGAATATATATTTTTATTATATATTAAGAAAATTTTAGAAGATTCTTTTTTTTTTTTTTTTTTGCTAAGTAAGAGAGATGTATATAAACTTGTCAAAACAATTTACAACCTAAACTATTTGTCGGGATCCGGACAAAACGAAAACAAATTTATCTACCACATATACAATTGAACCAATCCCTATCTCAGTATTTGTAATGCATCTTGGCATCACAGGTTGTAATTCTATGTATCAAATTCTCCTTAATTATCCTAAAGACTTTCTCATATCTCCAAACAAGTGGCATTCCAAATTGCTTCATTTCGAACCCACCAAATCCAAAGTACCTTGTAGCCAACATAGCAACGAGAGAACACCTTCCTTTTGAAACCCGACTTCTTGCTTCTTCTTGAGAGTAAAACAATTCTCCGAAACCAAACTTGCTTGCTTTTTATACCCAAACTAATCATATACCATCCTCGGCAGACTCGAGAATAATCACATTTGAAAAATAAGTGTTCATGGCTCTCATTACCTTGCACACATAACCGGCATTTCTCGTTGTCCAAGACACCAATGTTGTGCAATCTATCCGTTGTGCTAAGCCTCCCTTGTATAGAGAGCCATCCAATAAATCCGTGTTTGGATACGGCCTAGTCTATTCCATATAAAAGCATCCCAATAGACTTTCTCCCGAACCCCAACAAACTTATTATAAACATGTTGAACACGAAATTGACCCATGTTCCTCATTTCCAGAGAGAGTAGTGTCTTTTGACTTCTTCTTTGATCGACATAACTTCTTCCAAGATCCAAGAACAATTTCTTGGCGGTTTGTAGTCCCACCATTCCCGATCTCTCACATAAACCGAATGAATCCATCTCGATCCAAAGATTATCTTGCTTGCAAGCTATAGCCCAAACGTACTTGGCTAGAGTAGCTTTATTCCACTCCTTTATTTGCCTCGACACCCAACCCCCTAGCAGATTTAGGAGAGCAAACATTAGACCAGTGACATTCCCTGGTCTATTACCTGTAATAGGTCCCGACCCATAGGAAAGCCCCGCGGACCTTCTCAATTTCCTTCGTAACACTAGTGGGTAAGATGAAAACCCGAGCCCAATAAACGTGTAAACTAAGCAAAGATCGAATTAATAATCATGGCTCTACCAAAGATAAGACACATGCCTACTACTCCAAGTTTTAATTCGGCACAAATTTTCTCCACCAAGCAATTGCATTTAGCCACAGAGACTTTTTTTAGAACATATAGGGATGCCTAAATACTTAAATGGGAGAATACTTCGTGTTTAAACCCGGACACTTCCTTTATTCTCTCGCATCACATCACTAGGCATATTAGCGGAGTAAAACTCGGATTTTTGCTCATTTATGCATAACCCGGAAGAATGCGAGAACAATTTGAAGGCTTGTAACATCGGGTACACGAAAGGAAAATTACCTTCACAACATAAGATTATGTCATCTCGCAAACACTAGATGAGTTAATTGCATAGCTTTGCACCTAGGATGAAAGCCAAAACCTTGGCACCCACTTATTTTCTTCATGACCCTTGACATGTATTCCATACACACCACAAAGAGGAGGGGGGACATAGGATCTCCCCGCCTCAAGCCCCTTTTGAGCTAAAGTACCCATGCGTGGAACCATTAATCATCAAAGTAAACTTGGGGGACCTCACACACACCATGATAAGATCAATAATCTTCCTAGGAAATTTCAGACCCACCAACATTTCTTCCAAAAACTCCCACTCAATGGTGTCATAAGCCTTCCTCATGTCAAGCTTAATCAAACAACTAGCTTTTTCATTTTTCCTCCCATAAAACCTAACAAGGTCTTGGCAAACCATCACATTATGAATAATATATCTCCCATGTATAAACGCCCCCGATTTTCGCCTATTACATCCGGCAAAACCATCCCGAGTCTATTACAAATCACCTTTGTAATACACTTATAAATTGTATTACAACTGAACAATTGGCTCGAATTCGGGAGACATTATGAGGACTGACTTACTTTAGGAATCGAGTAAGAATGGTAGAGTTTACCTCTGTCAATAATCCGCCACTTGTAAAGAAATCCAAAGACCGCATTTGTCACCTCGGAACCAATAGTGCCCCAAGTGTCTTTAAAAAAGTGGCTCCCAAATCCATCAGGACCTGGAGCTTTGTCTCCAGGGATGGAAAACAAAGCTTTATGAACTTCATCAGCAGTGAATGACCTTTCCAACATTGCAGCCTGCTCTTCTGTAACAACTGGACCCAAGGCTATGATCTCAGCATGAGCTTTCTTCCTATTATTAGAAGTAGTTCCAAGAAGGTTCGATAATAGTTAAGGAAAGCTGTATTAACTTCCCTCGAGGTCTCTCTCCACACACCATCCTTGTCAAAAATGGCATACGGTATTTTGAATTCTCCTAGCTTTGATAGCTTGATGAAAAAGGCTAGAGTTTTCATCACCATCTTTACACCAAGCCATCTTTGTGCCAAAAAAGAGATGTACTGGCTATGCACCTGCTTATAATGCTGAGCTGCTATTCTCTCTGCATTATTGCGCAACTCTGTATCACCAGTGTTCATATGAAGCTCACTCTAACATCTTTCAAGGTCTTTATGGGCCACCAGGTCAGCAACATGGATCTCAGAAAAACCCTCTCTATTAAGCTTCTTCAATTCTGCTTTAATGAGCTTCATTTTCTGTGTAACTTGAAACATTTTTGTACCATGAACAACTTTACTCCAGCACTCAGAAATAATACTATCAAAATTGGGAGCATCACACCACATTTTGAAGTATTTAAAAGGTCTCATCCCACTCTTCATCGAGGATGGACACTCACCAACATTGGAGAATGATCAAAAGATCCCTTAGGCATGAAGTTCACAGCAGCAGTAGGAAACTGAATCAGCCATTGTGCATTCACCATAACCCGATCTAATTTGCAAAACACTCTTCTATCTTCAGCTTGCTTGTTATTCCACGTATAAAAACAACCAAAACTGGTCAAATCTTGCAAGCCACATTTTACCATACAATTACAGAGATCTTCTGTTTCTTGAGGTCTAACAGGAGCACCAACCCTTTCATTCACAAACATAACACAATTGAAGTCACCAGCCAGCATCCACGGATCAGTAATATAGCAAGCATGACCCTCCAGTTCTTGCCAAACAACCTTCCTACTCTGAGCATCATTCATAGCATACAGAAAAGAAACATAGAAGCAGCCATTACCAGTAACAGGCTTAATTTTACAATGGATCAATTGACTAGAAACAGCCAAAATATCCACATGGAAACTCCTAGGATTCCAGGCAACAATAATCCTTCCACCTTTATGATGAGCTGAATTACTAACAAAACACCAACCAGTAAAGAGATTCAAGTAAAGGGTTGCCCATGTCTGGGCCTTTACCTTCGTTTCAAGGAGACTCACCATACCCAGAGCTTTCATGCTAATCGGTTCTTAACATCTTTTTGCTTCGAGAATGGTTTATCCCCTGACATTCCAGCATAAGATCCTATCCATTTCCTTTAGGAGGCCCTTCCCCTCCTGCATCCTCCCCAATACTATTTACCACTTCATCATTCTCACATAATTGAACTAAAACCTCCTGATTCTGCACATTCATGAGTACTTCAAACCCATTCTTCAAAACAGGACCAGTAATCCTCTCTGTAGTCTTCCTAGTTGAATTCTTCACAACTTGAAATGCTCCACACCCATCTTCAACCCTCACAGGCACCTCTAGAGGCACCTCCACAGTAGGGCTCGGGGAATCTTTGGCAACCAAAGTTTTTTACCAACAGGCTTCCTACATTCCTCCTGGTTATGCCCCATACCCTTGCATCTCTCACACAGGCTAGGTTTCCATTCATATACTATTTCCACCTTCACAACTTGACCACATTCATTGAGAAATTCAATGTGATCAGGAAATGAATGTTCAATAGACATTTCAATCATCATCCTGGCATATTGCGTTTTTCACGCTTAATTGTAGCTTGATCGAGCTTAATTGGTGTTCCTAATGATCCCGCAATCTTAAAAATACATTTCTCGGCCCTAATACTTGAAGTCAAGTTTCAATTGAATCCAAGAAGGGAGAGTTTTCAACACCTCCTTCTGAAAATTCATATTTGAATCCCACGGCTTCACAATTACAGGTTTATTGTCAAAGAATGGAAGATTTCCTGCCAATATCTGATCTCGCTTTTCCATCGATCTAAATCTCACAACATAAATCCCCATTTTCACCATTGCAACCTTCTCAACTCCACAATTTCTCCAGATTCGCCTAAAAAAACCTTCCATAACATGTTGAGGAGGGTTCGCACCAACAACATAACAATATACAGCAGAATTCCAATAATCCAATTCCGATTGAATATCCTCCAATTCAATTTTAACCAGGTTTTCTTTATTCAGTTCATCATTCACATCATCATGACTAATTTCCTTTTCAGGAGAAAAAAGAACACGAATAGGATTACCTGCAACTATTTCCTCATTACTTCGAATTTCCATTGAAATTCGCTTCTCTGTTCTCTGAATCGTATCCAGCCATTGAGAAAATTCATTCTCAACTTCGGTTGCTCCTCGGAGATCTCGCAAAGAAGATCACGGAGAAAGGATTTCCTCATTGATTATCTCCTTCGCATTATCCAATTCCCGGACTCACCACTCCAAGAATGGCATCCATTGATTTCATCTTCGTCGCCTGAGAATCAGAATGAGGACCATTCTTCTTTTCCGGCATAGCTTGTCTTGCCTTCTGAGCTCTAGTAGTTCTGGCCATGGCAACCAGCGTACACAGTACGTGGAGAGAACTCTAGAATAACTCTAATTGTGTATTTTCGATCTTATTCTTTCTCCAGAAGATTCTTTCTAATTGTGAATATCGTTAAGATTACATTCCAAGTAAGGAAGCTAAAAAAATACAGAGGGAGTATTGAATATTAAATATTAATTTGTATTATACAAATTATTGCATACTTATTTATTATTTGCTTGTATATTTTCAATTTGGAACCATGCATCTTATGTCTTATTCTTATTGTTAATTAATCTTTATATACTAACTATTAATCAACATATAACAAATATTAGTCTTCATTAGATTTTATTGGAACTTATTGGATCTTACTGGAACTCATTAGTAGACCTAATGATGATCTACTTGGACCTGGTTAAAACTTATTAAACTTAATCTGAACTTATTGGAACTTATCGAAACTGAACAAATTTTATCTGAAATGTGGCCTAAAACTTTGGCACATGGGTTAATGATCAAACTAAGATGTACATCATATTACTTAATTCATTTATGTTGATTAATAGCATTATTCTTAACCTTAAAAGATGAGATCCTTAAATGATCTTATGATGCAGTACCATACAATAGGGTCTCCACCACTGAAGGTCTGAAGCTAAGATTTCTTCAATTTAGCAAGAATTGTTCTTTATATTATGATCTACCCAGTCCACATGATTATTATTCAAGAACCCTCCCTATTAGTTCACTAATAATTTTTCTTTATATTCCCTCACCAACCATAATTTCTCGTAAGCAGAGCTTTTTCACCAGGGCAACTGTATGGGAATAATAATGATGCCAATTAAAGTGGGCTATATTCCTAATTACCTTAACAATACCATAGCCGCGCAATACGAGTATGATCATTCCTCTATTGGGAATAACTCGTTATATGGCCCATAGGCCCTAAGCGGCTCATTTACTCTATTTAACCTAATAAGTCACCATTATAAATAGGGGGACTAACGGTAAGGTTAAGGGATCTCTCTCCACTCTCTACAAATTACCCTACTTTCTTTATGATATTTATCCATCTTTGGGTACTGACTTGAGCGTCGGAGGCTCCGCCATGGGGACCCCACCCCATGTTTGGAGTTCATCTTGCAGGCACAACTTACTGGCGAGGTTCAAGGATTGTTCAATACCGAAACAATTGGCGCTAGAAGGAGGGTCAATAAGAATTCGTTATTGCTCCGGAACCTCAGGGAGAGATGGGGATGGAGATCAGTGGACGAACGAACGTTAATTACATGCTAATCTGCGACAGATTTCACCACTCAGAATTAGCTAATCTAAAAAATTTAAAAAATCAGGAAAGCGATCTATGATCAATTGATCATCAATGTATTATTGGTGAAATTCTCGAGCGGGCCAGACAAGTATGTATCGCCGGGTAGAAAAGGTTCGTTCTTTTATCAAGATTCCTAGTTAGCAATTAAAGTTGGATAGAAATCCATGGGAAATATTGACAAAAGTGGAGTCTTCCACCTGCTACACTAAAACACAAGACGAACAAAAGCTCAAGGGGAAGCTACTGGAGACTGGAGAGTATCTCTCTAGAATTTATTTTATGCTGGTACTTGGACCACCTTCGCAACTCACGACAGCTTTTCAATGGCTTCTCGTGCAAGGATCAAAACCTTCACCAATAGAGGGCCATTATTGTTGATATACAATGGAAATATAAGTTCTTTATTTGTGCCATTATTGTTGATATATATTTTTTTAGAACCTGAAATTGCGTGCAATGACTTGAAATTTGATTATTGGTCTGCATTATTGGTTGAGTTCATTGTATGTCTACTTCCAACGGATATACCTCATCAATTTGGGGAAAAATTTATCATTCAATGTCGTGTAGGAAAGCACACCTTAATAACGCACACAAAGTGTTCGACAATATGCATCAATGAAATCAGAACATAATATGGTCTCTGTATCTTCTATATGCTAGTGTTATCTGTGCTAATATGATAGAATGACTTGAGAAATCAATTAACCTACTATTCTATTGGATAGTAATCACTAAACCAAGTCTCATTGGTCTCTAGAAATTCCAATCACAACATATTGAACTGTAATATGACATCAATTTTCTTATATATCCTTATTATTTGATGGGATCAAGCATTTACTTAGACATGCTGGTATTATCTATTTGCACACTAATCATTTGACAAACTGCTCAGGAGAAATTCATTTGCTATTTAGGCATTCATGATCAGTGCACTATCTAAGCAACCATGTGTCTCCAGGAGCAAATGCACTCAGATATATGGGAAGTTACTTCAGTACAAAGGGCCAGCAAGCTAGGGAAGTTTCATTCTTTTACTCGGTTTTTATTTGGATTATGTGTGCTACAAGTTCTATCTACTTGGAATTACTCAATTTAATCTAGCATAATAAAAGCCGAGGACAAGACCTGCAGAACCTCTTATGGCAGCATGTAGTCGAGCAGACTCATCGATCATGGCTTACGAACCATGCTGCAGACCACACCTCACAGACCCATATGCCAGACTATTTCTCAGTAAACTCATGTGTAAACCATGGTTGGCAAGCTCCACTTCTTTTACTAAAAAGAATAAGATGCATTAAAGTCGCATAGAGTGGCAAGAGCAAGAGCTAGTCACGAGACAAGGCTGAACTCAGAAGCTTCCATTTGCACACTCGTGAAGCTCTTTATTTGAGCAGAAGTATATGTCATTGAGTGATCGTCATCATTTGAGCAGATGTATAGCATATCTGCACATTTACATAATAAAGGTAGACATGGATATTCCGTGAATCTAGTGATCCCTTCCATTAAGGTCACAGTAAACCAGACTTGATTTTTTCACTCCATCAGATGAAAAATATGTTGCAAACAACACTCTCATCAAATATGAGCAAGCCTCACTATTGGTACATAAGCTCCAGTTCACATACTATTATGCTCTTTATGTGGGCAAATCACGCTGAACTAACGATATGTGCATTAACGACTAACTGTCGGGAAGAAACGAGAAGTAACACAACAACCATGACTATCTCTCTTATCGGTCTACGACCTAAGTGGATTTGCCGTTAGAGAGAAGCAGGCCCCAAATTGACTATCTCTCTTATCGGTCTACGACCTAAGTGGATCCGCCGTTAGAGAGAAGCAGGCCCCAAACTGACTATCTCTATTAGCGGTCTACGACCTAAGTCGATCTGCCGTTAAAAGAGAAGCAAAATTCAAATTGACTATCTCTATTAGCAGTCTACGACCTAAGTGGATCTGCCGTGAAAAGAGAAGCAAACCTCAAATTGACTATCTTTGTTAACAGTCTACGACCTAAGTGGATCTGCTGTTAAGGAGAAGCAAACCCTAGCGGTCAGTGATATACTAATCCGTCGTTAAGTGAGAAGCAGAATATATAGATTATTGCTCCTGAAATTCCGCAGACTTTCACAGAGGATGGTGCATGCAATCCTTAGCCGAGCACACTTGTCTTGTATACATGCAAACCTCAATAAGAGATATTATTAAGCTCATGATTTCTTGAAGCTATGCTCTTTATTTGAGCTTAAGTATGGTCTAAGTATTTCAATAAGGCAGATCACAGACTCAACTTCTCCCATTAGAGGAGCAGAGATAAGTCATTCTTCCTATATCATTTATGTGAGCACAACTTATGTCTCATTGTGAAATTGCTTGCATTTCTCAAGCTTTGTCTTATAAGTTATTGTTCTATGCATCAAAGTGGCCAAATTTAAATTGGGCATAAGTAGAGGTCTAAAATTGACGCAAACTACCCAATGAATATGTTGAGCTCACTTGCAGGAACATACTATACCAAAGCTTAATTAAGTTAATCTTGCAACAAGTGTTAGTTAGATTGCTTGAAATATGCTTATGTGAAGAATCGTGACTACACCATAGCACACAGGACATAACTTAAAGGAGTATACGTACACAAAACATATGCATTAAATGACTTTATAGCTCATATCCATAGCATATTTTATGAATGTCAGACCATACTACTCTTAAGCTGACTCAAACTCAACATAAGAGTGGGGGGCTAGTAAGTATATGTCATGAGACTAAAAAACGTGCTAAATAGATTTGTGTTACATACTACATCCAATAGATAATTGTTATGTATTCCACTAATAAGCTCACAGGTTATCCCAAAAAGCAGCAAGATACAATATGCAAACAGCAAGACTACAAGTTTTGCTAGCAACCAATATAATGCTAAAAACCGCCAGGAGGATCTGTTCTCGTTTGGTGTGTATAAGTATTAAATTTTGTAGTAGACCCTGAATATTACAAGATTAGACTAAAAAGACATATCATACTAGCTAGCTAATACATTGCAAAATAGAATGCTCTATGAAGTGACCAGTCATATTTAAGCTTAATGATAATGTCAGAGTCACACAAGTGTTGCCTAGTATAAAAAAAATTGTTGATGTCACTCTTAAGCTGACATAAACTCAAGAGTGGGGGCTAGTGAGCATATAACATCAGAAAAAGTTTTTCAGTGTTAATTACTCAAATCATCATAGAAATGTAAAGTTAACAAAGTGATCCAATTGTTAATTGTTAAACTACATTCTTTTCTTTCAAGCTAAAAGGAAACTGTCAACTTCCGACGAGGATCCATGTATTATCAGCTGACCGATTAGCAACTTGTGATTCGAAAAGTAGCAAGTGCAATGGTACAAGCTAGACATCATATATTGTCAGTTGACCGATTAGCAACTTGTGATTCGAAAAGTAGCAAGTGAAACGGTACAAACTCGACATCCTGTATTGTCAGTTGACCGATTAGCAACTTGTGACTCGAAAAGAAACCAAGTGCAACGGTACAAACTCGACATTATCTTTGTAACACTAACTGCAAAGATGGTAATATATTATAAAGCCTCAAGGCACATTCCATAACTAAATTATAAAGCGTCTAGCTGAAGTTCAATCTCCAATAAACTTAGATCTGGGGGGCTAGTTGTATAGGAATAATAATGATGCCAATTAAAGTGGGCTATATTCCTAATTACCTTAACAATACCATAGCAGCCCAATACGAGTATGATCATTCTCTATTGGGAATAACTCGTTATATGGCCCATAGGCCCTAAGCGGCTCATTTACTCTATTTAACCTAATAAGTCACCATTATAAATAGGGGGGACTAACGGTAAGGTAAAGGGATCTCTCCCCACTCTCTACAAATTACCCTACTTTCTCTGTGATATTTATCCATCTTTGGGTACTGACTTGAGCGTCGGAGGCTCCACCATGGGGACCCCTCCCCATGTTTGGAGTTCATCTTGCAGGCACATCTTACTGGCGAGGTTCAAGGATTGTTATACATGGCGACCTCGTAATATCAGGTACCCTCTTGTTCAATACCGAAACAGCATCGACCTCTATAAAATGCAACTCAAGTGATCTCTCTCTCTCTTTCTCTCTTCATCATCATCATCATTCGCAAATAATTTGCAACATCATTTATCTCTCTTTCCATTGATCATTATCACGATGTCATCAGAGTCGTATTCCCTTCGGGGTTTCGCCATATTAGAAGAAATGAAGATCTTACTCGAAACAACCGAAACCCCTTTGCAATCCAAGCACCAACCCAACATTTTAAGAAGTTTCTTTCATCAGTGCCGTCTGGAGTTGATTATTAGAAGTTATCCTTCAAAGTAGGAATTAGTTGAAATTTGTCATGTTTCCTAGCTAAAAGTTAGTGGCAGCATGTTAGTAAAATAAAGTAGCATGTTTTTATTGTTTAAGTAGATTTTATTTTCAGTTGTTTATGATTTCTTTTATGTTAATTAGTTTGGAGGATCTTGTTGTTTCGTTATTTTTTTCTATTTTTATTTTTTTAGGGCTCAAATAATTTTGTGATATTCTTGTAGTTACTTTATTGTATGCTTTAAGATACTTGATTAGGGATATTATGATGTAAAAAAAAAAAAGGAAATAAGAAATAATATAATGCTTGAAATATTGGATGACATCTTCCAGATTGGTGTCTATGATAATATTTGATTCTTACCTCTTGTCTCATACTCGAGCTTACAGTTGCTAAAACTTTTGTCTCAAAATTTAGTTGTCCTCTGTTTAATTAGAAAATTTCGTTGAGAAAAAATAAATAAAGGTTGAAGAACATAAAGTATGGGAAAAAATAAATAATCAAATACAATTTGATCACTTGCAGAAGAATCCTTGTACTAAAACAAACCTTTATCGTATCTAGTCATTATTTCAATTATTTTTTAGTAGCTAGGTAAAGAAAAAGAGCCTACTAAATTGATATATCTAGCAAATGTATCAGTCAATTTTGTAGGTCAAACTCATTTAGCAAATCAAACTCAATAGGATTGGAGTGCGGGGGGTGGTAATGGAAACCTCACTCATAGAGACCCTCGGAGTTTAATCCCATGACCTGGCCCTCAAGTTATGAGCCCTATGCGCGGCATATTGAGAATCCTTTATTTTCACTTAAAATTTCCTGAACTTATTATTAAACTTATTAGATATGATTTGAGCTTAATAGGCATATACTACCTCGGTTTCTTTTTAATCTACATACTTTCCTTTTTGGTATGTTTCTTTTTAATTTACACACTGTTGCTTTTTCTATTTTTGGTAACATGTCACATCTATAATCTCCTCTTTTTCCACCTATGTCATCCACTTTTTAATATTTTAACCAACTTTTTAGTTTCTCTCTATCACTTTTTAGTTTCTCTCTCCACCTTTTTAGTTTATCTCTCATACTTTTGCACTTTATTTCTCCTTGGTTCTCCTCTAAAGTAAAGTGTGTAGATTAATTTGAAACGGAGGTAGTAGTTCGCAACATCATTTCTCTATCTTTTCATCATCAATTGATCATTATCACGATGTCATCAGAGCCGCATGCCCTTCTGGGTTTCACCATATTCAGAAAAGAAGAAAATCTTGCTCGAAACAACCAAAACCCCTTTGCAATCCAATGTACAACCCAACATTTCAATAAGTTTTTTCATCAATGCCGCCTAGAGTTGATGACTTCCCCTATAAACTTCTTTCTAAATATAGCTAATTTCATAACAGTGCTTCATCATGGTGCAAAAAGGCTGACGGTTTTAATCTTTCAGTATTTGCTTATCTTTACCACTTGGAGATTCAGAACGATATCAATGTCGTCAATGTCACCTACATTACTCCCAACAATTTTGCATCATACTTGCACACTATATTACCATAATTGGGGTTCACGTTCAATCTTTATAACTGGATTTCATTACAAGGACGATGAATACCAATAATCAAAGTTGTTAAAATCGAGATTCTCATTCGAATCGGAAACGACCTTTAGAATCGAATCGTAAAATCAAATCATAGAATCGTAAGATTCTACAAACACGTATAATCAAGATATTACACTCAATATTCTTTGAATGTGCTAAAATTATAAGTTAAAAATCCTAAAAATTGGAAAAAATAGTTGTTTACCCACTATATTGGCAATAACTAACAATATATATCTATTATTTGTTTTGTTAGCATGATTTAAATTTGCGAGGTTTTCGCTAGTCAAAAGAAATTTATAGATTGGTCTAGAATCGTGAATCGAATCGTCTACCATATTTGAATCCTAAAATCATAAGATTTTAAGATTTGAATCGCGATCTTAATAACTTTGCCTATAATGCAACTGAATATGGGCTTCAATCTAAAGCAGACATCGAGATTTTGTATCGTCGGGAAGAAGGCCATACTACAGGCTTGTGGATGCTGCATCTTCAGATACATAAAGTGTAACACCCGACCCATACGGAGTCGAGTCTATCGTCACGAATGCGCATCTAGGCCCAACAACTGTCTTCAGTAACCAACACAAGTTCTTTCGGCGCATTTTGTCCTCACTCATGCGCACCCCGTGAAACTTCCCTAAAGGTCACCATCCCTGGACTACTCCCAGCCAAGCACGCTTAATTGAGCAGTAACATGAGCTCCCTAAAAGAAAGATGCATCTTGTTAGAATGAGTATCCTACTAAGTCCCTTTAAAGCAATCATGAGGGGTATTACATACACCCCCATTTGAGAACACACTAGTAGAATACTTGCTTATTGCTGCGGTTGAATTGCTGCGGTTTTACCCATACACAGCAATAAATCACGTCTAAAGAAAAGAAAAATTCGAAAATCAACCTATTGCTGCGGTTCTGGGTGGAAACCGCATCACTAGATATCAACGGGACTTTTTCAAAATTATTTGATTGATTTGACCAGATCTATTGCTGCGGTTTCTTCAAAGAACCACAACAATAGATTAAAATATAATTTATTTTAATAATATTATAATATATTGCAGCGGTTTTTATAAGGAACCGCTGCAATATCCCTCCCTTTTTTAAATATGACATATTTAGGGTTTTCTCATTCAGAGTTCTCTCTCCAATATCTCTCGCCGTCTCCCAGCCTTCACTCCTTTCTCCGAGCTCCTTCTCTTTTCTCCGAGCTCCCTCTCTCTCTCCTGCTTCAAATTTCGAACTCCCTCTACAAATCTTTGAGCTCCCTCTCTATCTCCTCCTTCAATTCTTCGAACTCCCAAATCTCTCTCCTTCCTCATCTTACCAATCCTCTCGAAGATTTTACCAAGCCTCATCCTTCACATTTAATGGCCCGGCGCTCAACCATACGAAGCTGTCGCGAAATCCTCTCTCCTCGCCGTCGTCACCTTCAAATGGTGAGAATCTCCCCTTCGGTCCTCCCTCTGAGTCGCCGTCGCGAAATTCTCTCTCCTCACCGTCGCGAAATCCTCTCGCCGCCGCCGCCGTCACCTTTAATGGACGCGAGAATTGCCGCGGCCGTCGCGAAACTCCTTTTGGATCTGGCGAAGGACGGGTTTTCCTTTTTTTTTTCTCTTTTCGATTTTCAGTTTCTTATTTTTTGTTTTTAATAAAAAAAATTTCTTATTTGCGTTCCTCACCTTCAATGAGTTGTAACTGTTGTTTTTTTTTTTTTTTTTTTGCCTTTTCATTTTACTTTTTTGATCTTTTGTATTATGTATATGACTCCTCCTATAACTATTTTATTTAATTTTTTTTTCTAATTTTCATATGTAATTAGTTTCAGTGTGTTCTTTACTTAGTTTCATTTCCACTTTATCTTTTCTGATTTATTTTATCTTTTATATATTGTAATTGTTTTGTTTTCATTATTTATGATTTTATACTCAATTCATGGATTCAATGTGTTGTACCAGTGAGTTTTAGTTACTTTTAGTTTTTGTTGCATTTTAACATTGAAAATAATATTAAGATTCTAATTTAATTTTTTTTTTAAAAGTGCACCTATTGCAGCGGTTTTGGCCCAAAATCGCAGCAATAGGTGTACGTTTTTTCATATAAAAAAATACATATTGCTGCGATTTTGGGAAGAAACCGCAGCAATAAGTTGACGAATTGCTGTGGTTAAAAACCGCAGCAATATTGATGCGCCCTTAATTGCGGCGCGGCTAAAACCGCATCAATAGGCCACTTAATGACCGCCACAATAAGCAATTATTCTACTAGTGACAGCAACGCCCTCGTTGCACTTGAGGACTCCACATATTCGGCCACAACGACCTATGCGTCACCCTAGCCTAGAAACTAATCACATATTCGACCGCAGCTGGTGATATAGCCCCAGAATCCTCCCCATCTAGGCGGCTAACCTTGGATTAGTGATCCACACGTTTAGCGCGGTCGCAGGGTGGCTCTGATACCATTTGTAACACCCAACCCATATGAAGTCGAGTCTATCGTCACCAATGCACATCCGAGGCCAACAACTGTCCTCAATAACCAACACAATTTCTTACAGTGCATTTTGTCCTTGCTCATGCGCAACCCCGAGAAACTTCACAGGGGGGTCACCCATCCCTGGACTACCACTAGTAGAAAAACGACGATTTGCGTCTCACCATCTGCGTCGCACAACAAGACAAACGTCGCAGAAGACTCATTTGCGTCGCATGCAACAGGGAATCGACGCAAAAGACAAGTCATGTGCGTCGCATGAATCCCACTTGTGACGCAAATAGTCATCTGCGTCGGATCCCACCTCACATCCGACGCAGATGATTCTCCTCTCTCGCAAATTGGATGGATCCCTTAAGTTATGTGCGTCGGATGGGCCATGGCACGCGACGCAGATGCGTCATGTGCGTTGGATGGCCCATACAAGCGACGCAGATGTCCCAAGCCTTTTAAACTTCTACGGGCCACGCACTCCCCAATCAAATTAAACCCTAACTTCCAATCACCGCTTCAGAATTCCCCAATCCGTCTCTCACCTACCTTCATCTCTCTCTCACCTACCTTCATCTCTCTTCATCTCTCTCTCACCTACCTTCTCACCTACCTTCATCTTCTGAATTTCGACGAGCACGAACACAAAGAGGAGAGAGAAACGAACGACGGGCTCGACTTTGAATTCTCGAATCTCAACAACGAAAATTCTTCATCTTCAGAATTTCGACGAGTTCATCTTCAATTTCCCCGTCTCACTCTCAAACTCGTGGTCTTGTTCGCCCGCTTGGAAATTCGTGGTCTAGTGAATTTGCTCCATCTTTCTCATTCTACCTGGTAAGTTCTCAATTTCTATCTCCTCTCAATTCGACATTCAATTTGTTATCCCCTGAATTCGACATTCAACTCTAATACTTTTTTAAAAAATTTCTTAGGGTTTTCTTTGCTTCGTTGAAGGAGTGTTTGAATCGCGTTGCGATCGCTAAAAGCGAGAGGAAGTTGTTGAGGTTGGGGATGCTGAAATTTAGGCTTAGATTCCATTTGTGTGTTTCTATTTTTCTCTTATTAATTCTGGATTTAGTGTACAGATTAATAGAATTTTGTGTTTGTAGGTTTTTAGTGGATTCATTGTAATTTTCTGTAAAATTACCTAATTTTTAATTTGTTAATTTTTAAGTTGTAATTTTCTGTGAAATTGTATTAAGTTGAAATTGATTTGGGCGTTTCCATTTTTCTCACTGATTCATTGTTGATTTGGGGGTTCAGTAGGTTTTCGTGCAAATGTGGGTTTTTTTTTTTTTTTTTTTTTTTTTGGTGAACAAGATTTGCGTCGCACATTACCATGTGTCCGACGCAGATGACCTCTTGTGCTAGCGCTGGGTGGAGGAGTCATGTGCGTCGCACCTTGTGCCTAGTCCGATGCAAATAGCTTAGGATCTGCGTCGTGTCTAATCCGACGCAGATCACGTCTCTCTCATCTGCGACGAGGCCTGTGCCGTCGGACCCATGTCCGACGCAAATGGGCGCCTCGCATCCGACGCAAATCGTCCATTCTGTACTAGTGTACTCCCAGTAAAGCACGCTTAACTGAGGAGTAACTTTCCCATTGCTAGGCCTCGGTTTTCCTAATTTACCCAAAAGTTGCATTAATGAGGCTTAAACGTTGATTTCATGCTTAGTTTTAATAATTATGTTAAGTTTTCCCTAACCCCTACTAACCATGGTTTATTTAGGTCTAGACTCCTAACAGCCGGTAAATTGCACTAGTAGAAAAATGATAATTTGCGTCTGCTTATTTACGTCGCATGCATGATGAACTGACGCAAATCGCTAGGAGCAGACGATTTGCGTCAGATTTTACTCGACGTGCGACGCAAATACCCACAACAAATGACTGGCAAGAGGATTTGCGTCGCGTGGCCATAGACATCCGACGCACATGATCAGGCGATTTGCGTCGGACATAGAAACCCATCCGGCGCAGATGAGTTGGGTTGGATAAGGATTAGATAACCAAAAAAAATGGGCTAAGAGCGTTGAATGGGCTGTACGTGGGCTAAGTGCGTCGAATGGACTCTACGTGCGACGCAGATAGGCTTACCATATAAAAAGCCAATTTTAACTTCCTTTGCCTCTTAGCCGTTTCTCTTCACCTTCTCTCTCTTCCATCTCTAACCTAGATCTCTCTCAATCCGGTTCACCCTCATCTCTCTCACCATTCTCTCACGGCTTCCCTGTATCCTGACTTTCATCGCAAACAAATATATCAACAATGTTGATCATCTCATCTGAAATAAAAAAAAGGAACTTAATGAAGGACATCAGGAAACAAACAAATTCTGCAAAATCCGAAACTTCAACTAAGAAGGAAGAACCCATTGAAATCCATTTCCATTCACAAATCTACCAAAAACACCAGTGCATTTTCCGGTGAAACGGAGGAGAAGGAAGAGACACCTCGCCGGCGAGTCGAAGCAACGGTTAGCAGCGAGCGACGAAGAGCGAAGAAGGTTAGAGTTTAATTCATTCCTCATCTACGCCATTTTCTCTCTCCTGCATTTTTGATGTCTTCCATTGTTGCTGATTTTGCGAGCTCTCAGTGCCGACACAAGGATGAGAGAGAGAAAAAAAATGCGCGAGATGGAGAAGATTGGGATCTATACTCTGTAGTTTTTTTTTCTGCCGACTGTTGTCGATGGATTATTGCTGGCTAAGAGAAGTTTTTTCCTCGCCATCTGCGGGATCGATTGGGAGGAGAGATCTGGGTAGTTTTCTCGCCGGCGTCCTCGAAGGCGGTGGCCAACTGAAAATGAAGATCAGCCATTTTGTTTTTTATAATTTCTGTAACTATGTAATTGAATTTTTTCCTTTTGTTGATTTGCTTATTTTTGATTTTCTGTAATTTTTGTATTATTCTATAATTAGGTTTTGTAAAAATACAATTTCTACTCAATGTATAAATTCAACCTCTTTTCAGTTTAGTTTCTGAATTACAGATTTGAATTTCATTATTTGGTTGTGGATGAATTATGCGTGAATTATGCTGGTGATGAGGATGAATTTACGTAGATTTTTTTTTTAATAACAACAGCCATTTGCGTCGTTTATGGCAACCCATCTGACGCAAATTTAGGCCTTTTGCGTCAGATGTGTTGTCATACGCGACGCAGATAGCACGACTAATTTCAGCCACCAAGCCACATCTGCGTCGCATGCAGAGCTTGGTCCGACGCAGATGTGGATCATCTGCGTCGCATGTAGAGCTACATGAGACGCAGATGGATCTCTCGCATGCAGGGGGGATGGGTCATGTGCGTCGCACTGTGGGCTTGGTCCGACGCAAATAGTAAATGAACTGCGTCGTGTGCTAGTCCGACGCAGATCCTGTCTCTCTCATCTACGTCGAGACCTGTGCCGTCGGACCCATGTCCGACGCAAATGGGCGCCTCGCATCCGATGCAAATCGTCGATTCTGTACTAGTGTTGGATCTCAAATTTTTTAATGACCTCCACAATTTTGCATTTTCTACGAGCCCGTGATGATGCGAGACCATTTCTTGCCGCATATAAGGACTCTAGAGTCTCACGATGCTTAAGGATGTGATTATGTGAAGTCCTTAAATCATATTTAAGGATTAACACTTAAATTAAACTATATATAATCATTCTAGACCTATCAAACTACATAAATTGTTATGCTTGTAAATATATTTATTCTTGAGCTACTCACTCACTCACCTATCTGCTAACACCTTCTTCTGCAGGTAATTAGATTGCTTGTAGTTATTGTCCTGCATACTAACTTTGTTTTGCAGAGACCGGCGGTTATAGATCAGTTCTAAACTGCAGAGCGTTTAGAATCGTTCTCCGTCCCGACACCGTATACTTTGACTTTCGGTTTCCTGAACCTCAGTCAAAGTGGGGGCTTCTGTAGACACATAATTGTGTCTCCCCATTTAAGGATCCGATGATGAAACATACCATGGTCTTAATTGGTCCGACCCAACGGCATAGCAGTCTGAAAAGCTGGCTTTCCTTGGAAGACTAAGTACCTGTGATAACCATTTCGAAAAGTGTTAAAGTCCTATTTTAAAGTCCAATTATTTATTCAGGATAAATAATTGTATTTGATAACCTGCTCCTCCTAAATTCATTTTTGTTTCGTGGCTGGCTTTCCTTGGAAGACTAAGTACCTGTGATAACCTCGGCAAGATTGGAATCCAGGTAAATTCGTTGTGTGATCTTTGTGGTAATGAAGATGAAAACATCAATCATCTCTTCTTTGCTTGTGCATACTCCAAGTCTGTTTGGAGTAATATGCTTTGTTGGTTGAATGTTGATAGAACTATTTTGAGTTGGGATTCCCTACAGTTTTCCCACTTGTTGAAGTCCAATTCAAAGAAACAACATATTGTTAGAATGGTGTTTTCCATCACCGTATACTGTTTATGGCATGAGAGGAATCTTAGAAAATTCGATCACACTAGAAGGGAGGTTCCTGAGCTTAGTTGATTAATCCAATTTTTGGCATATTCTAGTTGTATTCGGTTTCCTAAATTAGCCTCTGTAATTTTGTAGGCTGGTGTTTTTTTTTTTTTGAGGCTTTCTGTCTTTTCTTTGTTTCTTTGCTGTTTTCTTAGATGCTTAGGCCTTCTGGGTTTTATTAGGTTGTATGAAGTTTGGGCGTTTATGGCCACTTTTCGTATAAAATTTTCTCTATTTACCAAAAAAAAAATATATATTTGATCCCAATTCTTTGAAAAGCCCAATTAATTGATAATTAATTGATTTATTTTAATAAATAAATATTTCCAAAATATATTTTTTATAAGTTAGAAATCAGATTTTATCCCGTAAAATCAGATATCCGTAATTAAAGGATAAAAGAAATATTTTAAAACGCGTTTTAAATAAAGCTGGCAAAGGCACGACAGGAGCCAGACTGGTGCGCCTAGCGCACCAACCTGCGACTGGCGCACCAACCTGCGACTGGCGCAGGGCCTTGCGCCGGCGCACGCCGTGCGTCGAGCGCAGCCTCTCGTCCACCTGTGTCAGGTTCACTAAACTGCACTTGACACGTGGATTTCTGACTCATTCAGAGTCCTGCATCAAGCGCGGCTCTCTGCTTGAGACGCGGGTTTTCTTTCTTATCTTTTTCTAAACGCGTACCACGTGTACGCTTTTTACTGGTCATGCCGCGTCATACGCTTGCCACATCAGCTGCGCCTGGCGCAGTGTCGTTTTCCCTATAAATAGGCCTGTTTTCCGTACAGATTTAAAAACGGATTTTTTGCATTAACATACTTCGAACTCGACGAATAGTTTACGAACCTCTCTACGAACTACAAAATCTCCCTACAAAATTCATACTTTCAAACACAAATACATTCAATCTACATACTTTCATACATTTAGATTTTCAGGCTTCACGATTGCTCGTCCCGAAGGTTGTCAATCTTGCAGACCCAAGCCACGGTATAATCCTGAGGGTCCTTAAATAAATTCTCTATTTTTATATTGAAGTTACTAACAGTTTTCTTTCCTGATGTAGATCTTTAATGTAAAATCGCTATACTGTATATTCTAACTCTTTTTCTATACTTTCTTTTATTTTATTTTATTATTATTCATGCCTTTGTATATTATATGCCTGCCTGATCATTCTATGCCTATTATATGATTGTCCTGTTTCAATGCTTTTATCACCCACATGTTATTTTTGCTAATCAAAGACCTAAAGAATTGTTCTAACATTAATCATATTAATTTGGACAACTTGCTAAGTTCTCTGTAATTTGATTGCTTAATAACTTGTCACTAAAATTAGTCTTTTTGTCACTAAAATTAGTCTTTTTATGTGTATCCAGAACAACCTTAGACTAAATATTTTTAGGCTGTATAAAACGTTATATGATTATTCTTTGGCATAAAATCTGTAACGAATCGATATCTATGGAGTCAGGACGGGGAAATCTACATTGGATAATTTGTCCCTATATGTTTTTCCCATATCCAATTAGGTTTCTGATTCTTCTAAAAAAGAATTGTTGGCGACTTCTTTCAATTCAAAACAATTTTTAATAAAACTTTACAGTGGGGTAGTCAAATCTAATACGCGCTCACACCGCCTAGGTGAAATAAAAACGCGCCTATAATTTGGCGACTCCACTGGGGATGAAACTTGAAAAATACGATTCATTCTTATTTTTATGCCTTAGAGTAAAATACAGTTTTGCATATGCATGGCTATTGTTCAGCTACCATAAGGACAATCTACCTTGCCTCATTAGCACATGTTCTATGTGTGAGGTCACCCCCGGGGGGTTTGCGCTTTGTCCTTCCAAAACGCTTCCTAAGCGATAGTGTTGGATCTTAGTCATAAGCAAACCTACCCAACCATGGCATTATTCTCATGTTCCTAACTTGAGACTGGAGTGCGTCTTACACGTGGCCACATCTTTAAGCAGGGGTACGAAGCGTGTGATCAATCTCTAAGTCATGGACCCTTTTTAGACTGAACCTAAACCTGACCAATAGTTTCATACATAGAACTGGACTTTAGGTTGGAACTTTTGCATCCATGTTATATGACGTTTGCCTATGATTGCAATTCTCGCCTGCTATTATTCTGTCAAATTGTCATTATTAATGCGTCATTCCTAAAACCGCGTCAAAAAAACAAGAAAAATTCATCAATCGGTCAATTCGTCGCCTAAATCCCTGAAAAACGTGTCAGGGAGTAGTGCGCCAAGCGTATAAAGTTGCGCCTGGCGCACCATTCCCGCACCAGACCCACGGCTATGCGCCGCGCGCAGCAATGCTGCGCGGCACGCAGTTTGTGCATCGCACACTTTTCGTCAATTTTGCTGTCGCAATTGCCGATCCTATATACAGCCTATGTGTGTCTGTCTGCCTTCGCGTAATTTGGTCATCCTAGGAGTCTCACCAAATCAAACATTAAAAAAAATCAGTCTTTTCATGCAAGATCAAGTATGTCCTAAAAAAAATGCATCTAAAGGGTCATTGTAGAGCTAGAGTTGTCATGCATGTCTACCTCTTCCCATTTCCTCCCTGCTGTTCAACAAGTCTTTCCTATCATTCTTACCCTACCATATTCAATCAATTTTTTTAAAAAAAACTTACATCTTTTCAAAATCAATCCTACACCCATGTCTATTCTACCTTTTTCAAAAAGCATTTACTAATCACCATCATACCACGACATTTAAAAAAAAAAAAAAATTCTTCAAAGTCAATCCATCATCTTTTCCTAACAAAAGATAAAACAAGGGGTCCCTTTCAAAAACGAATTTCGAAAATTCTAAGCCCAGTCTAAACACCTTCAATCCAATCCAATCAACCAAATCCAATTCACTTGCATTCATTCTAGGCCCATGTGCATTAGAGTCCATTTTGCATTCATATAGGGTCCATCTAATTCGAGTCCATGCATTCATTAGTGTCCATCCTAGGCCCATATAAGTCTAGCTCATGTCAAATCTAGGTCCATTTGCATCTCTATGTGAACCTTAGTCTATGTCAAGCCCAGTCCAAATCTAGTCTCAGTCCATTCCATTCTAAGTCCAATCCTAGCATATTTCCACTGTCAAGCCCATATACATCTCCAAGTCTATATCAAACCTGTATGTTAATCTAATTCAAACTTAGTTACATTTAGGCACAATTCATATCTTAGGTCTAGTTTACATCTCCATGTAGGCCCTAGTCAAGTCCAATTCCTTCATAAGTTCATAATAGCACAAATTCCTATAAAGTCCAGCCTGCTTGCTCACCCCTAAGTTCAAGGTCTAAGCATTCCTTAATCTATAGGCATTGTTGTGTCTAGCCTGCTTGCTCACCCGTAAGTTCAAGGTGTAGCATTCCTTAAGTCCATAGGCAATCTTTGAGTCTAGCCTGCTTAGTTTAATGTAAGTTTCGAAGTCTAGTTGTCTAGCCTGCTTGCTCACCCGTAAGTTCAAAGTCTAGTTGCCTAGCCTGCTTGCCTTAAGTTAAGAGTTTGATCTCTGTTATTGTCCAGCCTTCCTTAATGTCTAGCCTACTTGCTCACCCGTAAGTTCAAAGTCTAGCATTTCATAAATCCATAGATAATTTTCGAGTCTAGCCCGCTTAGTCTAATGTAAGTTCCGAAGTCTAGTTGTCTAGCTTGCTTGCTCACCCGTAAGTTCAAAGTCTAGGTGCCTAGCCTGCTTGCCTTAAGTTAAGAGTCTAGTCTCCCTTATTGTCAAGTCTTCCTTAAAGTCTAGTCTACTTGCTCACCCGTAAGTTCAAAGTTTAGTCTCTCCTATTATCACCAAACCCCAATCCAGTCTGCTTGCATAGTCCAGTCCAGTCCAGTCTAGTCCAGTCCATGGCTGCATTTGCATATAGTTAGGCCCATGTCTCCATCATGGTCAAGCCCATACTAAGTCCATAACCATACCCATTCTTAATCATTTCTCATTCTCATTTCCATTTACATTTCCATTTCAAAACCATTTTCATTTTCTATTTTCATTCCCCATTTCCATTTCTCATTTCGAAAACATTATTTCTTATAATTCACGAGGTCCATCCGATTTCTGTTCAGGACAGGTCGTTAGAATATAACTTGGGAACGTCCAACAGAGAGGCAACAAGGTCGACCTACTCCCAGGCTCGTCAAGCGCATCCTAACTTTTTCAGACGAATCCTCTGACTCTTCTGAAGCATCATCTGCAATGGGGGAAACTAATGAACAACTCAGTGCCATTATGGCTCAACTCACACTGATGAACTCTCGTCTTGAGGAACAAGACAAAGAAATAAAGGCACTGAGGGAGAAACTAATTAAAGAAGACGAGCAAGGCAACACTCCACCACCATTCAAAACCAACACAGCATTGAGATTCGAAAAACTCGAGCAATTGATCCAGTCAATTCCTGCGCTCGAGAGTCAGGCTCATGGCCATGGCATCATTGATCCTGAACTAAGGGGAAAACTCCCTGAAAAGTTAACCTTGGGTGACCTCCCAAAATTCAAGGGGGTCGAAGACCCAGATGACCACTTGAGAGCATTTTCCATCTCTATGGCTCTCAAAGGCATGAGCAAGGACCTGTTTGCTTATGTCTTTCCTTTAACTTTGGATGCACATCCATCCAAGTGGTTCAGATCACTGAATAAGAGCAAGCTGAATGACTGGGACTACATCAGAGAAGAGTTCCACAAACAATATGTATACAATACTCAGCTTCCTATTGGCCTTCGTGAGTTGGAGTTAACCAAACAAAACTCCAACGAAGACTTCGTCACCTTCATTAACAGATGGAAGGATAAAGCTGCACAAATGATTAACAAGCCATCTCAGGAGGATCAAGTCCGACTGGTGATCCGTAACCTGCAGCCGAAGTATGGGGATCATATCAAGTTCCAACCCATAGAGTCTTTCACGAAGCTTTATAAGGTAGGCCTTCTGATTGAGGAGGAGATACAAGCCAACAAGAATAAGGCTTCCAACAACAACAACAACTCTTTCAAGAAGAGTAACAATAGCCCTTCTAGCTCCAAAAGCAATGAGGTCATTGCCAAAGCTACTGAAAAGAGAGGTTATCAAAAACCTCAAAGGACATTCACACCATTAGGCATGCCCTTAGAAGAAGCCTTCACTAGACTTCATGCAAGGGGAGCATTTCAGCCTATTAGCCCTACTCCAGACCATGCTCCCGAAAATAGATCCAAGAGTTGGGATCCTAATGCCTACTGCAAGTACCACCAAGGGAATGGACACCCAACATCTGCATGTTGGACCTTAAAGAATCACCTGCAGGATATGGTTGAAGACGGTCTATTGCCAATTCCGCCTGCAGCAAAAGTCAGCAATAGCAGCAACCCCTTGGGCAGTACCTAAATAACGCTGGGGCTTAGTCATTTAACGCTAGTTTTCTAGGTTGAGTCGGAGAGTCCCTCCCCTAGCTCCTTCATTTCCTTTCTCGTCGAGTCTATGGCATTTAGGTTTTATTTCTAATAAGCCTTGTTCTATTTATTTCTGATTAATAAAAGAATTTCATTTTCATTTCCATTGGCCTATTTATGCTTCTAATTCAATGATGAAACTCGAATCACCTAATGAACTTGACTAATAAAAAAAAAGAGATCTGAAAAAAAAGAGAAAAAAAGAGAAAAATAAAAAAAAGAAGACATCCTTTGGATCAGGTGTTATTCCCTCTTCCTCCATCACCTTTCATAAGCCATCCTTATACAACCAAAGAAAAAAAATCCCTTCAACATCAAAGCTCCACAGATATCCTTCAAGCCTTCCAATAACCTAAACCAAACTTGTGTGCAAGCCTCACTAAAAAAAAAAATCAATGCCACGCAAAATAAAATAGTGAAAAAATTCAAAGTGCAAAAAAATGAAAAAAGCAAAAACGCACAAATGCAAAGAGAGAGAGCCAAAGGCAAAGAAATAAAAAGTCAAGCTAGGGGGCTTGCACACAAGTTCTACCCCTCATTCAATTCCCTTTGATTCATCAAACCTTTAATCCTTAGCCCATATAATCCAAATTCATAATCCTTACATTAGCCTTTAAACATTCATCTTAACCTCAAGCCTTAAGCCCTTAAACCTTTCATCAACCCTAACTCCTTTTTCAAGGTATGTCCAAGCCCGCTAGGTTGAAAATCCGAAAGGGCGGCCTAGGAAAAAGTTAGGGCACAAAAAAAATATAAATAATAATAAAAAAATCAGATACGGAACTACGAATGGTCTGATTCCGCAAGGATACGTAGGAATCATTATCTCGAGGTCCGACCGCTTCAATAAAATAAAATTAGTCAAGGTCAAATGATTTGATTTTCTAGAGTTCAGGAGCATACTCTTTCTAGATCCCGACATAGACTCGAGTCTGAACCTAGCCTCGTTAAAGCCTTTTCCCACCTACATCTATTTGAGTCATAAAATCAAACCCTTTTTATTTTTTAATCCAAGCTCTCCTTGTCCCTGAATGACTCTCCGACAATTCCATGGTTTCTGGCGATATTTGACTTTGCCTATACCAAAGAAGAATCCCTAGTATAATCCCCAGCGAAAACTTTCAAAGTTCAAGACATAGCAACTACACTTCAATATCAAATCAGCTACATTTCAATCAAGGCTCAAGCCTAATTCAAGGTAAGTTCACCCAAAGTGGGGGCTTCCTACGTGTGGTGGTTCCTCCAATTCAAATCAAACTCCCGAAGAGTTGTAATCCGCGGACCTCGTTTGCGGACCCCAATCATTTACTAAAAATGATTTTCGAAAATCATTCTATGCATTTCTATTCAATCCTGCTCAATTTATCATTCTACACATCTTCTAGCCGTGCAAAACCCTGACCTTGCACTGCAGCCTTGTAAAACCCTGACCTTGCATTGCATTTCATACATTCTAGTCTTGCATAACTCTGACCTTGCATGACGTGTCATCTTCCTTAGCTTTGCATAACCTTAATCCTTTCATAGCGTCTCATGCATCCTTAGAGAGTCTAAGTTTGCATTATTGCATCATTATGTGCTTTGTTTGAGTTGTTTGCACCTATTTGCTAACACCTTCTTCTGCAGGTAATCAGATTGCTTGTAGTTATTATCCTGCATACTAACTTTGATTTGGAGAGACCGGCAGTTATAGATCAGTTCTAAACTGCAGAGCGTTTAGAATCGTTCTCCGTCCCGACACCGTATACTTTGACTTTCGGTTTTCTGAACCTCAGTCAAAGTGGGGGCTTCTGTAGACACATAATTGTGTCTCCCCATTTAAGGATCCGATGATGAAACATACCGTGGTCTTAATTGGTCCGACCCAAGGGCATAGCAGTCTGAAAAGACATTCAAAACCAATTAATTGTATTTGAGCCTAATTCTTTGAAAAGCCCAATTGAAGCTTGCAAAGGCACGGCAGGAGCCAGGCTGGTGCGCCTAGCGCACCTACCTACGACTGGCGCAGGGCCTTGCGCCTGGAGCACGCCTGTGCGTCAGGCGCATCTCTTTCCACCTGTGTCAGGTTCACTAATCTGCACTAGACACGTGGATTTCTGACTCATTCAGAGTCCTGCGTCAAGCGCAGCTCTCTGCTTGAGACGCAGATTTTCTTTCTTATCTTTTTCTAAACGCGTACCACGTGTACGCTTTTTACTGGTCATGCCGTGTCATGCGGTTGCGAAGCTGCGCCTGGCGCAGCCAGCGCGTGAAGCGCATTGTCGTTTTCCCTATAAATAGGCCTGTTTTCCGTACAGATTTAAAAACGGATTTTTTACATTAACATACTTCAAACTTGACGAATACTTTACGAACCTCTCTACAAACTACAAAATCTCCCTACAAAATTCATACTTTCAAACACAAATACATTCAATCTACATACTTTCATACATTCAGATTTTCAGGCTTCACGATTGCTCGTCCCGAAGGTTGTCAATCTTGCAGACCCAAGCCACGGTATAATCATGAGGGTCCTTAAATAAATTCTCTATTTCTTGTCAAAGGGCAACCACCTCTATAAAAGTAGAACAATCCCCATTTCTTTACAATCTCACCTCTCATCTCAATCTCATCCTCTGTCTTTCTCTCTCTCCTCTAACAACAAACACACCATCAAGATTCAAGATGCAAAACCAATATGAATATCTGGGATTTGCATTGTTCAATAAACGACAAGAGATGACGACAACCCCATTATTAATCAACGTACCACCACTATGTTTCGACAACTTTCTTTTATCAATAAACTTTGAAACCAGGGTCCAAATTGCATCTTGCTAACACCAAATCGCCCACCATTTGTGACTTCAGAGGTGAACATGGTATTACTTACATTTACCGATCGATTAATCTTTCCTGCGATTTCCTTTTTACCACTACACATTTCGCGACAATAACAATCTCATCCGTCGGATCAATTTAACACCCAATAATTATGCACGTTTCTTTAGAACAATTTCACCATATAACCATTTTGAGTACGAATTACGCCTCGTATCTGCTACATTCAAGATGTTGGAATTTAATCCGTTTGACTATCATCATCAAATTGGAGTAGACATTGAGGTTTATTATCGTTGGGAAGAAAGCTTAAACCCTTCTACGAAAATTCTGCGTCTTCGGCTACGACAAGAAACCATCCCATTGCTGCCACTTGAATCTTCAACGCCAACTGGTCGGTAGGATCTTCTTGGGTATGATCATGTTCTTGATCACACCATGAGATTTAATAAACTCGAGTTTTTACATTGTTTCAATGTCAATTTTCCGCTTTCTTTTCTGTGACATTGGCGGGGACGAGACTGAGGGATCGATTTTGGAACGGGTTTGGAGTAAGGGCTACTAATGCTATTACCCCTTGTAGGATTATACATGGTTTGTGTTTCGGTGTTGAAACGGTGGCGGACTTCAGAGATGTGCGTCAGTAAATGAGTGGGCGTCCGAGACTGGAAGTCTGCAAGAAAGACAGGCGATGCGAGGAAACCCCCTCCGACGCTCAAGTCAGCACGTGTCCAAATAGGATTTAGAGAGAGAAAGTAGAGAGAGAGATAAGAATTATGAGTGTGAGAATGTACCTGGAGAATAGTACTAGTGGGGTATTTATAGAAGTAATATTCCTCTGACAGGGTGCGTAATCCTTTTACACGTGTACGGCTGTGGTGCGCCTGACAGAAGGGAAGATTCCTCTATTTTGTCTTGTTAGGCGACCGCCAACGTTGTTGGACCACTTTAGTGAACTGACTTGTTAGAGTTGTAGGCGATGCTTACACGTTCGCGTCCTTCATAGCGTTCGCGGACCCTTCAGGGATGTCCGCTAAGTTACTTGGGTGATACCCATACAACTAGCCCCCCCAACATCATTTGGGGTCTTGACCGCTAAGGATGTTGTCGGTGGACGCGAACCAGTGTTGTCGTGTTCGATTTTTCAGAGAAGTTGATTCGTTGGGTGCCACGTGTCGTTGCAGGGAGTTGAAGAATTTTGAAAAGTTAATGATTACTTTTCCGAAAATCCCGCCCATTACTTTATTAGGGTTTAACTGTGCTTTGACACTTGGCAGAAATCTGGAAGGAAGTTGAGATGTTTTTTAATCTCAGCCGTTCATTTGCCACATATATAGGGCAGTTATCTTTTTTTCGGGTTTTTCACCTCATATTTTACCAACTTCCATTTCTTCTTCCCTGGTATTCTGTGACAAACTCCATTTTCGCAACCTTTCCTTGCTAAAAAACTCTTCTTTTTCTGCTTAAATTTTCTCGAAAAGTTACCAAAGAATTTTCACTTTTCTGTTCTGCTGTGCTAAGAATTTTGTCTTTTCTTGACGAACTTTTTCTGGGTTTTTTCTGGGTTTGAAGGTTCGTGTTTCGCCGGTCTTTTTCTGGGTCAAGCTTGGAGCTTTTCAGCACTTTCTTGCTTTTGAAAGCTTTACTCGCTCGTTTCCGGCGACCGTTCTTTGCTTTCTCGCTTTTTCCGGCGACTTTTCGTTTCCAGGTATTTCCTCAATTTTTCTCCAAGTTTCCTTGAGTTTCTTTGCGTTTTCATCATGTCGGACCAGTCTGATAGCCAGAAAACCCTAGTGATGTATTTATGACCGAGAGTGAACCTTCTTCCCTCCTGGCCGATAACAGTCCTTCATCAGATTCTAGCCCTGTGGGGAGGACTAGGTTGTTAGCGGACATACCCCGACGTCCGAGAGAAAAAGAACTTAGATCCAAGTTCCTTAACGACCCATCTACTCCTGAGGAGCACAACTTAACTAGGATATACATGTCCGCTAGGGAAAGCTGTAACAGGCAGGCGCTTAGGGAACTTAGACATCAAATCCTTGCTAGACGGTCCCTTAGGCACCCTGCAGCCGATGCTGCTCCTGGCCTTGATGTATGGCAGATGCTGGGGTTGAAGTAACTAATGACTTTTATGACCGTTTACACGAATATGTGGCCCCTAATCCGCCTATCATTGATTTAGGTGAAGACAGTGATTCTATTGCGACCTTCATGGCCAACTAAGAGTCCGTTTAGCAGCGTCGTTCCACTCCTCCCGTCGCTCGCGTTACTGAGGACGCGACGGATACTATGGCCGCGAACATTGGCCCCAGGAGAGTTCCCATGCTGCTGAGAGGAGGGTCGGGGACTCCATTGAGATGGAGAACATTGCTGAGGAAGAGATTGTTGTCGGACGGGGTTCCGACGCCCTTTGGTTGCCTGAGGACTTTAGTGCCGGTCCTCTTAGCGTATAGATTGATGATCTTTGGCGTCAGGACGCCATCAGCCTTGGGTATCCCAGAGCTGCCCGGGATTTATACCAGTTTCCTGAGGGCTACCGGCTAATAGTTCCGCCAAAGGGAGCCATTGTGACGGAGCGTCCTCCCGGTCACGTGGCCGTTTATACTCATCATTTTGAGTTTGGTCTCCGCTTTCCTCTGGATTCTTTTCTGGTGAAGATTTTGAACGCTTTTAACGTATGCCTAGCCAAACTCACTCCCTTCGCGTACATTTGGATCGTCCGCTTTTTGGATTTTCCGCAAACACTAAACCTGTTCCGGCATCTTCATTGGCTGAAGAAGAATGGTTCGTCTAGCCAAGCGGGCTGGTGGTCGTTTACTACCGCCGATAAGAAAATGACCGTCTAGCCTAAGGTGTTGAACGCCTCTAGCATTAGGAGCAGAAGTGTTATTAGGCTGAGGAGTGCCCGATAACATTTGGATGAAAGATGGTACGGTTTGAAATTGTTCAGGAGAGAATTGGCTCAACTGAGCTAAATTGAATGGAACACCACTAGTGTTCACCTGAGTTACATTGTTCTCAGGAGTACGCTGATCATTGTTGCTCTCGGGCATATTAGGGTTGAACTGCGGAGCACCGATAGGTCCAGTGATAACAGGTTGAGTAGATCCTTGGCCGACTTCAAATCCTGGTGGACCACGACTTGTGTTACCTGTCTTATCCATGACTGCTTCACAGAGATGGGAGGTCCCTCCTTCTAGCGCCAAGTTGTTTCAGTGTTGATACGGTGGCGGACTTCAGAGATGTCCGTCAGCAAATGAGTGGGCGTCCGAGACTGGAAGTTTGCAAGAAAGACAAACGTAAACTACCCTTGGGGGGGATGGGAGAAAACCCCCTCCGACGCTCAAGTCAGCACGTGTCCAAATAGGATTTAGAGAGAGAAAGTAGTGAGAGAGAGATAAGAATTATGAGTGTGAGAGAAAGTAGTGAGAGAGAGATAAGAATTATGAGTGTGAGAGAATGTACCTGGAGAATAGTACTAGTGGGGTATTTATAGAAATACAATTCCTCTGACAGGGTGCGTAATCCTTTTACACGTGTACGGTTGTGGTGCGCCTGACAGAAGGGAAGATTCCTCTATTTTGTCTTGTTAGGCGACCGCCAACGTTGTCGGACCACTTTAGTGAACTGACTTGTTAAATCTGTAGGTGACGTTTACACGTTAGCGTCCTTCATAGCGTTCGCGGACCCTTTAGGGATGTCCGCTAACTTACTTGGGTGATACCCATACAGTTTGCAGTTGAAGATGGATAAGTTTGGTAATCCACCGGATATTGTCAAATTATTTCTGGGTCAACTAGTTTTACAGTTTAACAATTTTTATGCGGAAGGATTGTAGTTCGTTACTAAACAAGGGAAAACTAGGTCGTTACTAACCAAGGTAGAGTCGCTACAACTAAGCTAAGTCGAAGAAATGGTCAAGTTTTGGTTGAACTAAGTGATTAAAACTATTGGAATCAAATTAGGACAAGCACTAGGAATGGGAAATCACCACAATCATAGTTCACATCCAACAACTAAGTAGAAAAAAAAGGGGTTGACAAGCATTGGGGATATGCAAAGGGAATAAACAAACCTAAACACCTCTAAAATCGTTGTTAGGGAGTTTAGAGTCCTAATTATGGCAACAAAACCTATATTTCGAGGCGTTATCACCTAACTTGGCCAAGTTAAGAATTGAAATCAAACCCAAGTTAATACCAACCAACAAGTGATGTGTAACAACTAATCAATCAATCATGAAGGTCAACCACATAAAAGTAAACCATTAAATGGGCAACAAAGGATCAAAAGATGATGGAGCTCACATCAACTAAATCACCAATCGACATCAAAGATTGAAATTGCACAAATCCCAAACATAACCAACCCAATAAACTCTACTCATGAAAATAGGATGCAAACAATAATTGGGCTACTCCCAATCCTAGTTAATGAACTAGTCACTACCCATTATACTACCAAACATCCTAAACATGGAAATCTAGCTATTAAATCACCGATCTAAAAATAGCAAAAACAAAAAATCAATACTTTAGAGTAAAAACAAAGCCAAATCTAGTGAGCAAACAAGAAGAATCTAAGCAAAGATGAAAACTTTAATCTAGATTAACTACTAAGCATGAGGATTAAACAATGAAAACATGAAGCTAACAAAGTAGGAATGCATAAAAACAATGAGAAAAAAAGAAAGGATTGAGAGGATTACTAAGGAAACAAGAAACTTCAAAGTAATTGTCACTTTTTCATTGATTTTCAATCTCCAAATTACACCTCTTGAGCCAAGTTTTCTCTCTCCTACACTAGTAAGCAAGATTAGGGTTCTTAAAATCTAGGATCAATTCCAAAATAGGGTAGAGGAGTATTTATACCCCCTTTAATTACGCAAATATTAAAAGAAAAGAAATCCGGAAAAAGGCTCAGCGAACAGAGGCCCGGACGGGCTAAAACGGGCCCGGGCAGGCTGGTAAGAGGAGCCCAGGCGGGCTCCCAAGGTGGCCCGGGCGGTGCAGGGTAGATGGGCCCGGTCTGGTACCCCGGGCGTGCATTAAATTTCCAGGCAGGAAGCAGAAAGTTTGGCCGCTGATGGGCCCGGGCGGGAGGTCACATAGCCCGGGCGGGCGACTTGGCCCGGGCGAGCGGTCACATTGCCCGGGCGGGCTCATTTACTCGGGCGGGCTTTCTGGAGCTCGGGCGGGTTTCTTTGCTCGGGTGGTCCTTGAGCTTCCCGGGCAAGCTTCTTCCTCCTTGCTTCCCCTTTTTGCTCCCCTCTTAGCTTGTAGAAACTTGAGTTCCTACACATCAAAGATCAAATAGAAGAGTAGGGGAGGGGGATGCAAATACATGTACACACGTGCTAAGAGAGAGTTAGATAGAAAAAGAGGCGAAATTAAGAGAAAAAGAAACTAAAATAGGAAATAAGTCAAGTAAAATAGCCTTAATACTACCCTAGGAGTGAGATAAATCTCACTCATCAACTTCCCCTAAACTTGAGTGTTTGCTTGTCCTTAAGCAAAGTGCAAACAGAAATAGGAGGAAAGGAAATGACCCAACGAAGATAGCAAGGCAAAATCAACCAAGACAAATCACACTTAAGGTAAAACAAAGAAACTATATACACTAACTCATTTTCGTAGGAATCACGATCACTTTTAGCATAAGTGACAAGCCATTTAAACCCCAAAGTTGCCAATGAGGACGAGTAATGCTCTCGTAAGGGTTTTCTAAGAGTTTGACCCATAACTCTAGATCTTATAATTCAAGGCAAATTAAAAATAAGAAAACCAAAAGAAAATAAAAAGGATGCTCTTAAGTGAGATTTTGAAGAGGAGCAAACACAAATGGATGCAAGAATTTCTAGACACTAAAAGTAAGCATGCTCAAAGATGTCCATAGGTTGATTAAAACATACCATACACTAAGCATAGAGAACTAGATAGAGCACATTTCCTCAAATTCTACAACCATACATACCGCGTTCTCTCAACTAGTTTCAAATTCGCCATTCAAGGTAGCTTCTCTAAACTCCGAAGAATGGAGCCGATAAATGTAACAAGAAATAGAAGAGGAGAAGGTTACTCGACATCTCGACATGGCACATTCGCTCAATAGGCTTGATTCCAATCTTCCGCCACCGCCAATGACTCAACCCTCTAAGGTCAAAAGGAATTTTTAAGTTGGTAACGTAGGCTAGGGGTAAAGGGTGCGAATAAATTTGGATAGTGGTGCTCAATCCTAAAATAGTGATGTCTTAGTAGGAGCGAAAGAGCTAAATAACCATAAATCACAAATCATACTCAACCATTTAGGGATAAGGTTCCCCCTAAACTTATTCAAAAACATGACAATAATTAACTATTTTTGGATTTTCTCTCTTTTTTTTTCATCTTGTTCATTTTTTTTTTCATTTTCCCCGCCTTCTTTGACTTTGGGTGGCTTTTTCTATGAAGTTGCAATTGCATTTATTCGAATATATACACAAAATTTCCACTATACCATAAGAATCTCATCATTTTTTTCTTTGCTATTTTTTTTTCAAATATTATTCAAGACAATCGCTCTAACTTCACTATTCACTACAAGGGTGAAAAATAAAATAAGGAGGCAATTGGCTTGTATTGAGGTAACCAAAGAAAAGGATAAGGCTCGAAGGGTTAAGAGGAAGGGCAATTGCAAATAAAAACAAAACCAAGAAAAAGAAACGAAAACGAAGGGCCTAAAACTATAAAAATAAAAAAATTGTCACCGAACTGAACGCCTTTATCTTTCCCTAGAGTGGCTGGGTCGCGATCTTGGATAGATTGGAGTCAAGTTCTCGATAAAAGTATGCGATGTCGAGGATCCATGCCGCTCAAAATAGATGTTGGGGCTTTTTGAAAGTCCTCACATGGGATTATCAAGCAAATACTACCCTTTTTAGGTTTCAAATTCACTAGAGAGAGCAACACCATCATACCACCATCCATGAATTAAGGTCTTGTGCTCTCAAAAAGTTCTAACCACTACCTTAGAATATAGTAACCTAAAATCAACCATAAACATCTCAAAGCATGCGGACTTCTAACATCTAGGAATAAAAGCATTCAAAAGAGTGGAGTTTCAATGATATTGTTCTCAACTCAAGAGCAAAAGAAATAAATAAAAGAAAAGTTTGCCTTGATTCATACGTTTTTTTTTTGTTTTTTTTTTATATACACACCATCAAACTCAAACATCACTCATCAAATATCAACACTAAACATCAAGCAATTCTAACCCTCATGAAGTACACTCCAAAAATTAAACCTACCCTCTAGACACTTAGTCATTCACTACCCTTTTTTAAACATCCCCACCCTTTTAATACAAGTGAAAGCAACCCCCCCAAACTTATCAAAAACACCGTCCTCGGTGTGCCAAGCATAGACATAGTGGGGAGGGCGGGGGAAAGATGATGAGGATCCTAATCCTCATCCACCGGGTCATCGTCCGACAGTTGGGATGCGGGAGGACCATGGGGGGACCAACCCCCGTCAAATGTAGGATCATCAAAAGGGTAGGAAGGATCGCCCCTTGGATCGGTCCCACCCGACACCGTGTAGTCATATGGTGGTGGACGAGGGGGCCAAAAGGGGTAGGTCGTTTGACCACTGTTCCACCCCGGAACCGGCCCATATTGGGGAGGCATGTTGGGGTAGTTGACAAATGGCTCAGCTAGACCTTGCTCTACATGATAATGACAATTTTTATTTTGTTGGAGCATGATAGTGTCAATATCTTGTCTCATCCTTTGGTATTGGTCATTGAGGTGACCAAACTCTTGGGATTGAGACAATACGAGGTTGGCTAGGTGAGCCTCTATTGAAGACATGTCAAAAGAGGACTCACCTTGGCCGGAGGAGGAGCCGGCACGGGAAGAAGAGGGGTCGGCTCGGGAGGGAGGGTGTCGTGGAGGTGGACAATCATCACCACCTCCTTGGGGTACCTGCGGCCCTTGATCCCTAATGGTTCTAGCAATGTAATAGGGATTGGACGTGTCTCTCGTAAGAGAAGTGATAGATGGGTTAGGAAGGCGGCACCATGAGGTTTTCTCCGACCCTACTAAAAGGACGTAGGGACGGGTTTAATTCCCACCTTGACGGATGAAATTCATCACCCGCAATTGCAAGATGTCTAGGAAGACATCCGTTGAAACAGGGGAGAGGGTGGCAAGCTCTTGACCAAGACCCAAATGACGGGCAATAAGTGTAATCATGCCCCCCATAACAATGCCGGATCGGTGTGGGGTGCCGTCCCAGTGTTGTATCATCCGAACTACAAATTGCTCGGCAAATTTTATAGGGGGTGGATCTTGGTGCTCTTGGGTGCACAACTAAAGGGCCGGCATTTCATGTTCACTTGCCGCGCCTACTTCGGAACGGCCATAGACCGCGTATACCATCATGCGATGCACGTAGCGCATCACAAGATGGATAATGGAGGATGATTTCTCATGACTCCGGTCGAAGTAGTCTCGGGAACATGTAATGCGGGCCCAAAACCTCTCCAAGTTGAAATCGCCGAGAGTGTTTAAATCCGTTCCCGTAGGGGAATTAGGATCCCACCCAAAACAAGTATTTAAATATTCAAATGACATATCGTAATCCGCATTGAAGAGACGGAAACGAATTAGGGCCTCGCCCGTCTCATAATCCGTGTCACGTGATAATGTACTTAAAAATTCACATACAAGTGAGGGGTAAGTGGGAGTGGATTTTTCTAAAAATGAAGTCAACCCAATTCGTGCGCACAACAAACGCACATCTTCATCAATGCCCAATGCAGTGCATGAGCGTTGATGGTAAAATTTTGTTGGTTTAAAATCACGTTTGATGTGCGTCCGAAAAAGGCTTTTCTCGGCGGCGCTTGTAAGTGTGATATTGAATCTCCTCCATGGTTGGGAGGAGTCTTGTTGATGAGAGTTTGTGGTCGCATCTTGAGCTAAATTAGATTTACGGCTTTTAGACGGCCTTGACATTGTTATGAAAATCGAAAATCGTAAATTTTCGTTTAACTACAATGTCGAGGTTGTTTAATCACGTAAAGCTAATTCCCAAATTGTCACAAATTAACTCAACAAGCACTAGTGGAAAAAAACGGAAGGGCTGCGGTCAAAACAGCCCTAAGGGCTGCGTTTATTGCCAGCAGCCCTTTCCGTAGCAGCCCTTCACTAAAAGTGAAGGGCTGCGGGCTTTAGCAAAAACCGCAGCCCTTTGTACAATGAAGGGCTGCGGTTTAGGCCCAAAACCGCAGCCCTTCCGTATTGGAAGGGCTGCGGTTTTGGGCCTAAACCGCAGCCCTTCCTTGGGCAAAGGGTGCGGTTTTTGCTAAAGCCCGCAGCCCTTCTCACCCAAAAAAAAAAAAAAAAAAATTTGTTTTTGCATTTTATAGTTCGAAATATGTCCAAAAACAATTACCGAGTATATATTGTTTTTATTTGAGCATTAATTACGAAATTATAAAGAACAGTACAAAATATAAATTCATGAAACGAAATTAACAAGATCTGGATAAAAATATCATCAATTACAACTCTAAACCATTCACTCTCATATTCTTCAAATCAAAACAAACAATCTTGTTACCAATTTATCCGACAAAAATCAAACGGAAAAAGAAAAAAAAATAAAGCACCATAATTACAATTCTCCATGCTTGTTTAAATCCAAGAATTCCATAAATGAAGCAAAACATAAATCACAATTACAATTTCCACACAAAAAAAAAGCAAAAAAGAAAAAACCTTTTTCCGATAACAGTTCTCCGGCGAACGAAATTACCAACGGCGTTGTTGCCGTTAAGCCTGTCGCATTCTCTCTCCTTCGTTCTGCCCCAATTTTCTCTCTCCTCTGTTAAGGTTGCTGCTGCCACGTTCTTGTTGCGCCGCCGCCAGTCGATGGCCCGTTGGTGTCGCTTGTGGCGTCGTTGTTGTGTCACTGGTGCTGCTGGTGCATACATCAACCACGTTCTCCTTCGTGGTGTTGATGTTGTTGCGTCATTTTGTGCCGCTATTGTTGTGGTGTCGCTGTTGTTCCGATGGCGTGAGGGAGAAAGGAGAAGGAGGCTAGCTAGGGTTCTGCCGGATAGGGAAGGAGGGTGAGGGAGAAGGGAGGAGGGTGAGAGAGAAAGGAGAAGGAGGCTGTGGTTGATGTGAGAGAGGAGAGAGAATGAGGGAGAAGGGAATGAGAACCCTAGTTAGCTGCTTATTAACAATTTAAGCCGTGAATTCCTTTCAAAAAAAATTTTAAAAAAAAACCCATAAAGGGCTGCGTTTTTCAAAAAACGCAACCCTTCCAGTGCAGTCCTTCCTTTTTTTTCCCCTAGTGAAGTACAATTTCAAACTTACAAAGCTAAACAAAAACACAAACACTAATCTACAATTTCAACAAATCTCTAATATAAATTCCAACTAATCCACAAGCAAACCACACAAAACCAACGATTATTTCACAACTAAAAAGAAACTATAAAGAACAACTAATCAAGGACTAATCCACAACTAATACTACAATCAAATCACAAACAATTATCTAATGTAGCATAATAATTCCAACTAATCAGCTATCCTACGCCACAATAAAGGGGAGCAACAATAATGGGGAAAAACTAGATTATAACTAGGATATTGAGAGAAAGAAATGAAAATAAGCAAGAGTTAGAGGAATTTGTTACCCAACAATGGAGAAATTCATTGAAATCTTGCAAAATCTTGTTCTTTTAGCCCAAAATGTGATGCTCTTCTACCCTTGAAGCTTCCTTGAGTGTTAATGGAGGAGAGATAAAGTTAGGTTTAAGGGTTTGTGAAAGAGGGGGATTTTGTGAGTCAAAGAGTGAAATTTGTTGGGGTTTTTGTAGAAAAGATGGAAAATGTGGTGATTTTGTGGTTTAAATGAGTGGATTTGATGGAAAAATGAGGATTTGAGAGTTTGAAATATGAGGGTTTGAGGGTTTTTGAGTGAGAAATGAGTGAGAGAGTGAGGGAGATGAGTTGAGAATGTAAAGAAATGAAGGAGGAAGGGGGAAAAGAGGGGGGGCCCGTGTTTTTTTCGGCTGGGAAAGGTAGCCCGGGCGGGCGACTTGAAGCCCGGGCGGGCGATGCTCTAAACCTCGGGCGAGCAGAATTTTGAGCCTGGGCGGTGCAGGGTGGGTGGGCCCGGGCTTGTACCCCGGGCGGGCGGCAGTTTTTTCCCACTTTAACAGGATGTCCTGAGCTCGACCCCCCGGGCGAGCAAGCCAATTGCCCGGACGGGCTGATTGACCCGGGCGAGCCACTTTGAGCTCGGACGGGCTCTGGGCTCCTTAGCCATTCCTTTTGTTTGTTTTTTTTTTCTTCTTCTTTGCTTCCTCTTTTCCCTTCCCTTCCTTAGCCCGGTTTTTTTACCTGTTTTTTTTTTCATAGTAAAAAAGAGTTCCTATAACAATAAAACAAGAGTTAGTGAGTAAAATTAGAAATTACTAAAATAGTAAAAGTAAAATAAAGTGAAAAAGGAAGTAATGAAGAAAAGAGAGTAGGGAATTTAGGTTGCCTCCCAAAAAGCGCTTGTTTTTAAGGTCTTTAGCTTTACCATGATGGAATGTGTGCTTCATGTTGTAGGAGGGGGAGTGAAGTCCCCAAGGATGGTAGTAGAGATTGCTCTAACAAAGGCATCACCATAGTATTTCTTCAATCGGTATCCATTGACCTTGAATTGGCTTTGACTTGGACAAGAGATGGTGACCGAGCCATAAGGAAAGACTTCCTTAACTTCATAAGGGCCACTCCATCTTGATTTGAGTTTTCCGGGGAAAAGCTTCAATCGTGAGTTGTAGAGGAGGACTTGGTCACCAACATGGAACTCCTTCTTAACAATGTGCTTGTCATGCCAATCTTTGCTCCTAGCTTTGTATATGCTTGCACAATCATAGGCATCCATGCGGAGTTCTTCAAGCTCATTAAGATCAAGGAGTCTCTTGTCACCCACACTCTTCAAATCAAAGTTAAGGGCCTTGATTGCCCAATGAGTCTTGTGCTCAAGTTCCACCGGAAGGTGGCAAGACTTCCCATACACCAACTTGTATGGAGTGGTGCTAATAGGAGTCTTGAAGGCGGTTCGATAGGGCCATAGTGCGTCATCAAGCTTGAGTGACCAATCCTTTCTATTTCTATCCACGGTCTTCTCTAGGATCAACTTGATCTCTCTATTTGACACTTCGGCTTGCCCACTTGTTTGAGGGTGGTAAGAAAGACCAACCCTATGGTGAACACCATATTTAGCTAAGAGAGCTTGGAATGACTTCTTGGCAAAATGGGAACACCCATCACTTATAATGACTTTGGGCACGCCAAACCGTGGAAAAATAGTCTTTTTGAACAACTTAGTCACGACCTTTGAATCATTGGTGGGGCTTGCAAGACATTCAACCCATTTGGAGACATAATCCACCGCAAGAAGAATGTAGAGGTTGCCACAAGAGGAGGGAAAGGGTCCCATAAAGTCAATTGCCCACACATCAAATACCTCAAGTTCTTGGATTGAATTTTGGGGCATTTCAACCCTCTTGGAAATGTTCTCGATTCTTTGACAACGATCACATGTTTTCACAAGAGCCCATGAATCCTTGAAGAGAGTGGGCCAAAACAAACCACTTTGAAGAACTTTGGCGGCGGTCTTGTTTGATCCCATGTGTCCTCCACAAGGGGAAGAATGACACATCTCAAGAACTGCTTTCATCTCTTCATTAGGAACACACCTCCTATATAAGCCATCGGAACACCTCTTGTAAAGCAAGGGCTCATCCCATATATAGTACCTTGAATCATGCTTGAGTTTGCGCCTTTGTTGTGGTGTAAATTCGGGGGGAATTGCACCACAAGCTTGGAAATTCACAATATCGGCGAACCAAGGGAGGTCCTTGCTCTCAATAGCATACAAGGCATCATCACGGAGATCTTCATTAATGGGAGCATCATCCATACCAAGCTCCATAGGCCCCAATCTAGAGAGATGATCCGCAACAACATTCTCACATCCTTTCTTGTCTCTCACCTCTATGTCAAATTCTTGAAGAAGCAAGACCCATCGAATCAACCTTGGTTTAGCATCTTTCTTAGACATCAAGTACTTGAGTGTCGAATGATCGGTGTACACAATAGTCTTGGACCCAACAAGGTATGATCTAAACTTCTCAAAGGCGTACACCACCGCCAACAACTCCTTCTCGGTAGTAGTGTAGTTGCGTTGTGCATCATTGAGGGTCTTTGGGCGGGCGCGGATGTGTCGTTGTGCACCGCACCCGGCCAAATTTTAAAATTTCTCCTACTCTCTTTTACACTAAGGTAGTATAATGGAAGTAGGGGTCGTATCCACAGGGAAACAGGGACGAGTTTAATACTTAGCGTGATTCGAAACCTAGATTAAGCTAAGGGCCGAGAAACCTAATAATAATTACAAAGGGGGGTTTCAAGTAGATTTACTAACAAACTAAAACTAACTAGCATATAAACAAAATGAGAAATCAATATGGGAAGATCTTGAATCCGATTAACATCCAGTTCAATTCATTATCGATCATTGAACCTCCACTCTAATTATTTCCATAATTATCTATTGTCGAGAATTAATCTCGTGTTCTCCTTATTCTTAGTTGAATAGCACGATCAGCGTGATTATAAAACCCTAACTAAAGGATAACCTAGTCCGATCGCGTCTAAGTTCAATCCAATAGCAGCAATAAACACAGAGAACCAACAGACCTGCTAACGTCATACAAGCGATAAACATTCAACAGTTAATTCAATTTCCCTAAGAAATAACCAAGATGATCAGCATCTGAGTTACTCCCTAGTTTGCTACAAATCGATAAAAGAATAAAACAATCCAATTCTATTCTTAAATCTAGCATTAGATTAATTACACAATCAAACTAGTAACATTCCTAGCATAATCATGCAAAAATCATAGAAAGCAAGCATAGAAATTAAACCATAATCAAAGAAAATAGAAAGAGAGGAAAGATCTCACAATAATGCTTGAAGCTTCATATTAATCTCGTTCAAGAACGGTTCAAGCTACAATTGGCATAGCATAAGCCAATCCCATAATTGAAATCTACAAAAACTAAACTAGAAAATAAAAACTAAAAAGAGAAGACAACAAGAGAGGAATGGAGTTTTGGAGACTCCCTCTCCTTGTGGCTGCTGCCCCCCTAGGTCCAAAATCAAGTTTGGTATTTATACTAAAGCATAAAAATCAGCCGACAATAGGGGTCGCGAGGTGTGAGTCTGGTCGCACCGTGCGAGTGATCTCTGCCTTCCAACACGAGCTGAAGAACTGGGCCAAGCCAAGCAGTTCGCACCGTGCGAGTAATCTCGCGAGGTGCGAGCAAGGCAGGTCGCGAGGTGCGACCATGCTCGCGAGGAGCGAGCGAGTGCTGGGCGTGCCTGCTGCTGAGCGTTGGGCGAGCACTGGGCTGAGCTGGGCGAGCATGCTGGGCGACGAGCTGGGCGAGCGCTGGGCTTGCGGTGCTGCTTGGCGCGCGCATGGGCGATGCTTGGCCGGCTTGGCGATGCTCACGAGAGCTTGGTGCGGCCGTGATGGGCTAGGTGCTATGCTCGGCTACGGCCTTGCGGCGATGCTTGATTGGAACATGTGGCGACGCTTGGCAAGCATAACGATGTTGAGTCGTTCCAAACACTAATGCTTCTAGGAGCTCGGAACTTACAACTTTAACTATAATTAAAATACAAAATTCCGAACTTCCGCTAAGAGCTAAACAAAACGTAAACGTTAACACTTATGATCAAGACTCTTAACAAAAAGCATCCAAAATATAATATAAACATCGTATAACTTGAGCGTATCAAATACCCCCACACTTGAACTTTACTCGACCTCGAGTAAACTCAAAAATGAGAATCACCACATAAATCATCACCCAAGCCATCGACACCAACTTACACTCCCCATCAACTACACCATCATTATCACATCCAAACGAAATACGCTCAAAACCTAAACGTAAGGGATGATGATTCCCCCACACTTAGATTCAAGCTACTATCAGAATTACAGACGCGACAACAATAATCACCAAACGACAACCAAAATGTGAGCTCAAATCCTGAAGGATCTCAAAGGAGTTGAACCCACTCCAACGCCACAATCAAAATGACAGCTCGCCTAAAACCTCAAAAGATAAACTAAAACTACTACTACTACAACTAATTTAAAATAGCAAGCCATGGAACAAAGACAAAATGGAATAATTTCCATGCTTACTCCCAAAAACAAACAATTAACCAAAAGAATGTGAAAGCCAAAATAAATCTTCACAAAATCAAGGATGAAATAACCAACCCAACCCGAAAACGCTTTCCACCTTATGAAAACCATCTCCGGCAAATGAGTTTTCAAAGTGTATAATTCTCTCTTAATCTCTCATTTTGCCTAGGAGCCCTTTCAGGTTTTCATCCTAGCTTCTCACATTTTTTTCATCTCACCATCTTACCCGCTCAATATAAGCCACTTTTTTGCATAGGTTGCCCTTTCGGGTTTTCAACCTATCCGGGCCCCCATTTTTGCCTGAGTCGCCCACCCTTGTGGGTTTTCAACTCAGCGGGTTTCATTTCATCATCATTTTTTTATTTTTTATTTTTTTCATTTTTTTTTCATTTTCATTTTTTTCAAATTGAAAGTAATATATACAACATAGATACATGAGAATGAGAATACCCTCCCCCCTACTTAAACTACACATTGTCCTCAATGTGTCGACAATTAAAAGAAAAAGTAAACTGAAAAAGGGGGGAAATTTGAAAATCGGGTAAATCGAAGATCGAATGCTCAAAACTCATGGCAAACAATCCGTCAAACTCAAATTTCTTAACAACACCAACTCAAATCTCCTAACTCAACTCACAACCCTCTCCCTCGAATCACTCAAACAAATGACAAGTTCAAAAGTTTTGAATTTGTGAGATTTGCTCCTAGCTTAAGAGATCGAAAAGATACATTAACAATCTCAATCCTCTAGTGTACCAACTCCTAGCTATTGAAGTCCTCCCAACGGATTTTCTTTTGTGGATTTTGGTTCCAAGTGGATTAAGATTGGTTGTGGATCTTTTTAGTGGGTGGGCGGTGGGTGAAAGAAAATTTGTTGTGGTGGTGGAAATTTGATGAGAAAATAAAGGAAAAGAAAGAAAATAAAAAGGGTCTCGGGTTGCCTCCCGAGAAGCGCTGTTGTTTAAAGTCGTGAGCCCGACTTAGTACCTTAAGCTCAATCATTGGGTTGTGCTCCATGTGTGACAGTAGTGGTTCCATGTCAATCTCCACTTCAAGTACCTGCAAAATTGATTGAGAAGAACTCTTGCAATGCATTGTTAGCGCTATGAGTGTCAACAAAAAACAAAGAGCACAAACAATACCATCCAAAAATCACGCTAAATACAAACAAGTAACACCGTTTCCGAGCAACGGCGCCAAAATTTGGGCGGGCGCGGATGTGTCGTTGTGCACCGCACCCGGCCAAATTTTAAAATTTCTCCTACTCTCTTTTACACTTAGGTAGTATAATGGAAGTAGGGGTCGTATCCACAGGAAAACAGGGATGAGTTTAATACTTAGCGTGATTCGAAACCTAGATTAAGCTAACGGCCGAGAAACCTAATAATAATTACAAAGGGGGGTTTCAAGTAGATTTACTAACAAACTAAAACTAACTAACATATAAACAAAATGAGAAATCAATATGGGACGATCTTGAATCCGATTAACATCCACTTCAATTCATTATCGATCATTGAACCTCCACTCTAATTATTTCCATAATTATCTATTGTCGAGAATTAATCTCGTGTTCTCCTTATTCTTAGTTGAATAGCACGATCAGCGTGACTATAAAACCCTAACTAAAGGATAACCTTGTCCGATCGCGTCTAAGTTCAATCCAATAGCAAAGCAATAAACACGAGAGAACCAACGGACCGCTAACGTCATACAAGCGATAAACATTCAACAGTTAATTCAATTTCCCTAAGAAATAACCAAGATGATCAGCATCTGAGTTACTCCCTAGTTTGCTACAAATCGATAAAAGAATAAAACAATCCGATTCTATTCTTAAATCTAGCATTAGATTAATTACACAATCAAACTAGTAATATTCCTAGCATAATCATGAAAAAATCATAGAAAGCAAGCATAGAAATTAAACCATAATCAAAGAAAATAGAAAGAGAGGAAAGATCTCACAATAATGCTTGAAGCTTCATATTAATCTCGTTCAAGAACGGTTCAAGCTACAATTGGCATAGCATAAGCCAATCTCATAATTGAAATCTACAAAAACTAAACTAGAAAATAAAAACTAAAAAGAGATGACAACAAGAGAGGAGTGGAGTTTTGGAGACTCCCTCTCCTTGTTGCTGCTGCCCCCCTAGGTCCAAAATCAAGCTTGGTATTTATACTAAAGCATAAAAATCAGCCGACAATTAGACCGACCTAGGGGTCGCGAGGTGCGAGTCTGGTCGCACCGTGCGAGTGATCTCTGCCTTCCAACACGAGCTGAAGAACTGGGCCAAGCCAAGCAGTTCGCACCGTGCGAGTAATCTCGCGAGGTGCGAGCAAGGCAGGTCGCGAGGTGCGACCATGCTCGCGAGGTGCGAGCGAGCGCTGGGCGTGCCTGCTGCTGAGCGCTGGGCGAGCGCTGGGCTGAGCTGGGCGAGCATGCTGGGCGACGAGCTGGGCGAGCGCTGGGCTTGCGGTGCTGCTTGGCGCGCGCATGGGCGATGCTTGTGCTGGCTTGGCGATGCTCACGAGAGCTTGGTGCGGCTGTGATGGGCTAGGTGCTATGCTCGGCTACGGCTTGCGGCGATGCTTGATTGGAACATGTGGCGACGCTTGGCAAGCATAACGATGTTGAGTCGTTCCAAACACTAATGCTTCTAGGAGCTCGGAACTTACAACTTTAACTATAATTAAAATACAAAATTCCGAACTTCCGCTAAGAGCTAAATAAAACGTAAACGTTAACACTTATGATCAAGACTCTTAACAAAAAGCACCCAAAATATAATATAAACATCGTATAACTTGATCGTATCAAATACCCCCACACTTGAACTTTACTCGACCTCGAGTAAACTCAAAAATGAGAATCACCACATAAATCATCACCCAAGCCATCGACACCAACTTACACTCCCCATCAACTACACCATCATTATCACATCCAAACGAAATACGCTTAAAACCTAAACGTAAGGGACGATGATTCCCCCACACTTAGATTCAAGCTACTATCAGAATTACAGACGCGACAACAATAATCACCAAACGACAACCAAAATGTGAGCTCAAATCCTGAAGGATCTCAAAGGAGTTGAACCCACTCCAACGCCACAATCAAAATGACAGCTCGCCTAAAACCTCAAAAGATAAACTAAAACTACTACTACTACAAATAATTTAAAATAGCAAGCCATGGAACAAAGACAAAATGGAATAAATTCCATGCTTACTCCCAAAAACAAACAATTAACCAAAAGAATTTGAAAGCCAAAATAAATCTTCACAAAATCAAGGATGAAATAACCAACCCAACCCGAAAACGCTTTCCACCTTATGACACCATCTCCGGCAAATGAGTTTTCAAAGTGTATAATTCTCTCTTAATCTCTCATTTTGCCTAGGAGCCCTTTCAGGTTTTCATCCTAGCTTCTCACATTTTTTTCATCTCACCATCTTACCCGCTCAATATAAGCCACTTTTTTGCATAGGTTGCCCTTTCGGGTTTTCAACCTATCCGGGCCTCCATTTTTGCCTGAGTCGCCCACCCTTGTGGGTTTTCAACTCAGCGGGTTTCATTTCATCATCATTTTTTTATTTTTTATTTTTTTCATTTTTTTTTCATTTTCATTTTTTTCAAATTGAAAGTAATATATACAACATAGATACATGAGAATGAGAATACCCTCCCCCCTACTTAAACTACACATTGTCCTCAATGTGTCGACAATTAAAAGAAAAAGTAAACTGAAAAAGGGGGGAAATTTGAAAATCGGGTAAATCGAAGATCGAATGCTCAAAACTCATGGCAAACAATCCGTCAAACTCAAATTTCTTAACAACACCAACTCAAATCTCCTAACTCAACTCACAACCCTCTCCCTCGAATCACTCAAACAAATGACAAGTTCAAAAGTTTTGAATTTGTGAGATTTGCTCCTAGCTTAAGAGATCGAAAAGATACATTAACAATCTCAATCCTCTAGTGTACCAACTCCTAGCTATTGAAGTCCTCCCAACGGATTTTCTTTTGTGGATTTTGGTTCCAAGTGGATTAAGATTGGTTGTGGATCTTTTTAGTGGGTGGGCGGTGGGTGAAAGAAAATTTGTTGTGGTGGTGGAAATTTGATGAGAAAATAAAGGAAAAGAAAGAAAATAAAAAGGGTCTCGGGTTGCCTCCCGAGAAGCGCTGTTGTTTAAAGTCGTGAGCCCGACTTAGTACCTTAAGCTCAATCATTGGGTTGTGCTCCATGTGTGACAGTAGTGGTTCCATGTCAATCTCCACTTCAAGTACCTGCAAAATTGATTGAGAAGAACTCTTGCAATGCATTGTTAGCGCTATGAGTGTCAACAAAAAACAAAGAGCACAAACAATACCATCCAAAAATCACGCTAAATACAAACAAGTAACACCGTTTCCCAGGCAACGGCGCCAAAATTTGGGCGGGCGCGGATGTGTCGTTGTGCACCGCACCCGGCCAAATTTTAAAATTTCTCCTACTCTCTTTTACACTTAGGTAGTATAATGGAAGTAGGGGTCGTATCCACAGGGAAACAGGGACGAGTTTAATAATTAGCGTGATTCGAAACCTAGATTAAGCTAAGGGCCGAGAAACCTAATAATAATTACAAAGGGGGGCTTCAAGTAGATTTACTAACAAACTAAAACTAACTAGCATATAAACAAAATGAGAAATCAATATGGGAAGATCTTGAATCCGATTAACATCCACTTCAATTCATTATCGATCATTGAACCTCCACTCTAATTATTTCCATAATTATCTATTGTCGAGAATTAATCTCGTGTTCTCCTTATTCTTAGTTGAATAGCACGATCAGCGTGACTATAAAACCCTAACTAAAGGATAACCTAGTCCGATCGCGTCTAAGTTCAATCCAATAGCAGCAATAAACACAGAGAACCAACAGACCTGCTAACGTCATACAAGCGATAAACATTCAACAGTTAATTCAATTTTCCTAAGAAATAACCAAGATGATCAGCATCTGAGTTACTCCCTAGTTTGCTACAAATCGATAAAAGAATAAAACAATCCGATTCTATTCTTAAATCTAGCATTAGATTAATTACACAATCAAACTAGTAACATTCCTAGCATAATCATGCAAAAATCATAGAAAGCAAGCATAGAAATTAAACCATAATCAAAGAAAATAGAAAGAGAGGAAAGATCTCACAATAATGCTTGAAGCTTCATATTAATCTCGTTCAAGAACAGTTCAAGCTACAATTGGCATAGCATAAGCCAATCCCATAATTGAAATCTACAAAAACTAAACTAGAAAATAAAAACTAAAAAGAGAAGACAACAAGAGAGGAGTGGAGTTTTGGAGACTCCCTCTCCTTGTGGCTCGCCCCCCCCTAGGTCCAAAATCAAGCTTGGTATTTATACTAAAGCATAAAAATCAGCCGACAATTAGACCGACCTAGGGGTCGCGAGGTGCGAGTCTGGTCGCACCGTGCGAGTGATCTCTGCCTTCCAACACGAGCTGAAGAACTGGGCCAAGCCAAGCAGGTCGCACCGTGCGAGGAATCTCGCGAGGTGCGAGCAAGGCAGGTCACGAGGTGCGACCATGCTCGCGAGGTGCGAGCGAGCGCTGGGCGAGCGCTGGACTGAGCTGGGCGAGCATGCTGGGCGACGAGCTGGGCGAGCGCTGGGCTTGCGGTGCTGCTTGGCGTGCGCATGGGCGATGCTTGTGCTGGCTTGGCGATGCTCACGAGAGCTTGGTGCGGCTGTGATGGGCTAGGTGCTATGCTCGGCTACGGCTTGCGGCGATGCTTGATTGGAACATGTGGCGACGCTTGGCAAGCATAACGATGTTGAGTCGTTCCAAACACTAATGCTTCTAGGAGCTCGGAACTTACAACTTTAACTATAATTAAAATACAAAATTCCGAAATTCCGCTAAGAGCTAAATAAAACGTAAACGTTAACACTTATGATCAAGACTCTTAACAAAAAGCACCCAAAATATAATATAAACATCGTATAACTTGAGCGTATCAATCTTGCTAGCATAGTATATGACATGAGTCTTCCCTTCTTTCTTTTGACCAAGGACCGCTCCAATAGCATTATCACTTGCATCACACATGAGTTCAAAGGGAATTGTCCACTCCGGTGGTTGGACAATTGGAGCGGAGGTGAGAGCTTCTTTAATCTTACAAAAAGCATCTAGGCACACATCATCAAATACAAACTCACTCTCCTTTTGGAGAAGAGCGGTGAGAGGTTTGGTGATTTTAGAGAAATCTTTAATAAACCTTCGGTGGGCCTAGAAAAGATCTCACCCCCTTAACCGTAGTTGGAGGTGGAAGTCTCTCAATCACCTCAACCTTGGCCTTATCCACTTCAATTCCTTGGGATGACACTTTTTGCCCAAGAACAATGCCTTCTTGAACCATAAAGTGACATATTTCCCAATTAAGGACAAGGTTGGATCTCTCACATCTCTCCAAACATTGAGTGAGGTTAGATAAGCAAATGTCAAATGAAGAACCACATACGGAAAAATCAACCATAAACACTTTCATGGTATCTTCAATCATGTCGGCAAAGATTGCCATCATACAACGTTGGAAAGTTGCCGGTGCATTACATAGCCCAAATGGCATCCTACGATAAGCATAGGTACCATAAGGGCAAGTGAGAGTCGTTTATTCTTGATCCTCCGGGTGAATAGGGATTTGGAAGAACCCGGAGTAACCATCAAGATAGCAAAAGTAGTTATGCATCGCTAATCTTTCCAACATTTGATCAATGAAAGGCAATGGAAAATGATCCTTCCGGGTGGAGACATTTAGTTTTCGATAATCAATGCACATTCTCCACTCCGTAACGGTCCTAGTGGGGATGAGTTTGCCAACATCATTGCGAATCACCGTCATCCCCCCCTTCTTAGGGACTACCGGGGATACCCACTTACTATTCGAAATGGGATAGATGATCCCCGAAGCAAGTAGTTTAAGGACCTCCTTTTTTACAACTTCCATCATAGAAGGATTCAATTTCCTTTGCCTTTCCCTTGAAGGTTTAGCATCATCCTCCAAGAGAATACGATGCATACCAAGAGTTGGGCTAATCCCCTTCAAATCATCAATTGCATAGCCTAACACACTCTTATGCAATCGCAACACATCAAGCAATTTGGAGATTTGTTCTTGGCTCAATTTGGCATTTACAATTACGGGATATGTAGAGGAAGGGCCAAGAAAAACATACTTAAGGTTCGAAGGTAGAGGTTTTAATTCTACCTCCGGAGCATTAGTATCACTTTTTGAAATTTTTGCCTCTTCCTCATCAATAGCCAAGAACACATCTTCAAATGGTTCAAGAGTTGGGGTGGAGTCAAGTAGCTCAACTATTGACTTCACCTCATCACTTCCACAATCATCATCAATCAATGCAAGAGCAAGAAAATCATTATCATAAGCATGCATGGGTTGGGGAATATCATAATCAATTGTTTCAACTCTAAAACAATCATCCGTAAATGGTGGACATTTCATGATTTGTGAGAGATTGAATTCAATCTTATCATCTCCTACTCTCAAGGTTAGCTTGCCATTTTTAACATCAATAATTGCCCCCGTCGTAGCTAAGAATGGTCTACCTAGGATGATTGGAACATTTGGATCTTCATCCATTTCAAGCACCACAAAGTCCACGGGAATATAGAACTTTCCCAGCCTAAGGGGGACATCTTCTAACTTTCCTATGGGCATCTTAACCGATCTATCGGCTAATTAAAGTGAAATGTGAGTGGGCTTCAACTCTCCTAGGTTCAATCTTTTGCAAACGGAGTGTGGCATCAAGCTAACACTAGCTCCTAAGTCACATAAAGCTCGGTCAATGGTCATGTCACCAATAGCACATGGTATATTGAAACTACCGGGGTCCTTCAACTTAGTGGGCAACTTGTTTTGAATTATAGCACTACAACTCTCGGTAAAGTTAATGGTGTCCACACTATCTAGGTCCCTCTTCTTGGATATGATCTCTTTTAAGAACTTAGCATAAGTTGGCATTTGTTTTAGTGCTTCGGTGAATAGGATATTGACATGAAGCTTTTTCAAGACTTCAAGGAACTTAGCAAATTGGTCATCAAGCTTAGAAGAATCAAACCTACTTGGGTAGGGAAGCTTTGCCACGTAAGGAGGTGGGGTGCTTGTGTCTAGCCCATCATCTTTGGCTTTTGGTGGTGGGGTAGGAGGGTCATCATCTCTCTCATCCTCACCATCAATCAAGTCATTGGTCAATTGTTGGTCATTCTTGTTTGCCTTACCCCCATTTACACATACATCCCCCAATTGTCTACTACTCCTAGTGATTATAGCATGACCTTGTTCATTAGGATTTACACCTTGACTAGGGAGATGGGTAGTGGAATTACCTTTCATAGAACCCGCCATTTGAGCTAATTGAGTCTCAAGCATTTTATTGTGAACTTGCATTTGCTTTATGATCTCTCTTAACTCACTAGCACTAGAGGAAAAAAAGGAAGGGATGCGGTCAAAACAGCCCTTAGGGCTGCGTTTTTGGCTAGCGGCCCTTCACTAAAAGTGAAGGGTTGCGGCTTTAAACCGCAGCCCTTCACAACGAAGGGCTGCGGTTTAGGCCATAAACGCAGCCCTTCCAGCTTGGAAGGGCTGCGTTTTTTTCCTAAACCGCAGCCCTTCGTATAACGAAGGGCTGCGGTTTCGGGTCTAGACCGCATTCTTCTATGTGTGAAGGGCCGTGGTCTAGACCCACAACCGCCCTTCGTTCGGATTTTTTTTTTAAAAAAAAAATTCAAGACCCCCACCCCACCCACCCCCCACCCCGCACCCCCACCCCACCCACCCCCCGCACTCCCCGCACCCCCCACCCACACCCCAGCCCTACACCCCCACCCCAGCCCACCCAAGCCCCCCGCAAGCTTCAGACCCCTACCCCACCCATCGCACCCGCCCCACCCCCACCCCACCCCCCCACCCTGACCCACCCTCTCGCCATCCCAAACCCTCCTGCCGCCAGCCCCTCCACCCACCTGCCGCCACCACCCCAAGACCCCACCAGCCCCCCTAGCCCAGCCCTCAAAGCCTCGGCCTTGCACCCCTCCGTGGCGCCCCCCCACCCCCCAACACCTCCCCTTCGACAAAAAAAAACCGATCGAATTGCAATATATCACAAGTTTTTCAACGTTATAATTAAATTTAAATATATATATTTAATAATGTAAAAAGTGTACATAGAATTGATATATACCAACTAGCTAATTATATCGCGAAATCCACAAAAATGTATCATAAGCAATCATCACAAAGGTAGGTCGCCAACTTATCCCGAACTTCATTTAATTCCTCTATGGTGAAGGCCCTCAAACTTGTTGTGTTATTTATATGAACCTTGCAAAACAACCAAGGAATAAACACATAATATAAGAATTCAATCATTTACCGTAGTTAATAGTAAAAAAAATGACATATACCTTCCCGAAATTCAATCAAAAACAAATGCAAGCATAAAACTCTACACACTAGTTATATTATACCTATATTATCATGTTCAAAAATAAATTAGAGTTAAATGACTCGAGAAATAGGAATTGGACGCGAAAAGGCGAAAATAGGCCTAAAATCACATTTACGTTCCCGAAATTCGACCAACAACAAATGCAAGCCTACAAATCTACAAAATAGTTACCTTATACCTCATATTATCATGTTCAAAAAGAATTTGGGGTTAAATGACTCGATAAGTACGAATTGGAAGCGAAAAGACTAAAATAGGTCTAAAATGACATTTACGTTCCTGAAATTCAACCAACAACAAATGCAAGCCTAAAAATCTACACAATAGTTACATTATATCTCATATTATCATGTTCAAAAATATTTTGGGGTTAAATGACTCGATAGGTACGAATTGGACACGAAAAGGCGAAAGTAGGCGTAAAATGACCTTTTCGTTCCCTAAATTCAACCAACAACAAATGCAAGCCTAAAAATGTACACACTAGTTATTATACCTCATATTTATATGAAATGCATCAAAGTACCATGTTTTAGGGTAGAATGGGGTCATTTTTTTGAAATATGCATGTGCTACTTTGGTTTCTAAACCAATTGATACCTATTACCAATCGATCTAATCTAAACTAACATATACTAATAAGTTACATACCTTTTGAAGATCATCGACGTTAGTGCAATGGTTGACAATATCGAACATGTACCTCAGCACGTAATAGCCACATGCAAGTCCATCATCTTGTTAGGGACACTAAATGTTCACCAAAGGATGCATCCAATGACATTCATGTTAGATGTATTACTAACTGTTTATATATATATAAAGATGATGAATAATGCATGTTTAATTATTAATAAGTGCGCATATATTTAGTTTCGATTAGGCTACCTATTTAACAATGATTTGATTAGTAAGGACCGTGGTGGTTGTCGATGCAAAGAATCAAAGTGGTAGACTTCGTTACGTGACAAACATATCACAAGCAGTGTCCAATGAGCCCTACAACAAGAAAATGTAGTTATTATTAATCATAGAACAATTACAAGGTGGATTTAATTATCGAAATAAAAGTAAAGCGGGTTTAACAAGCATACTGTTCAATATACGGGACAAGGATGATATGATGATATCCTAAACGAGATGATGCTTTCAAACTCATATCGAGATACTCTTTCACTTCGGCTTTGTTTTTTAAGCAATTGCCATCTCGTATTATGTTTGGACATAACCAACCAAACATTGACTCACTTGATGTTGTAATCAATTCATTGTATAATAACCTCAGAAATCATATTGATTAAAAGTAAACTTACTTATTATGGAAGTTGAATTGAAAACTACTTAAGGCATTTATATATGTATATTTAATTTATATACTTATGTACTACCTCATGAAAGTTTGTATCATGGAAACACTCAACTCTACCGCACATAAGAATTCTTTAATATCGAGCTTAGAAATGAATGTCGATGACTCCTCAAAGTAGTGGAATTGTTGCGCCCCCAAAGTAACCTCTATTGTACTGTCATTGGGTAAATCGCTAGCGCACTCATGTAACCAAAAGCATGGGATACTAAGACCTCGTACCACCTCTGGCTCGATAATAAGTGGATTCTTTGTCATAGAAACATTTCCCTTCACCACATTTCGTTCACCTTCATCACGTAAACTTGCTTTCTTATTAGGTGAACATGCCTTCTTTCCCTTCCTGTCATGTGAGTCGGCCTTCCCCCAAACCTAGTAATTAGTTAAAAGTAAAGATATTACTGACTATCATAGGAACTATAAAAGATTACACGCATATATATATGTATGTTAATCATTGTACCTCATCAGAAAACCGCACCAATGCACGCGGCCATAGAATATAACTGCCAAGGGCATCATTAAGTAACTGTAGACCAACTTCTGGCTTCGGCAGCGGAAGAGGTAATTCTTCGAAACCAGACACAATTTCATTGAGGGTGACCACATAGTGATTATCATCCACTAACTGGTTATGCAATTGGGATTAAGTGATTAACTTCAACTCGGGTACTACAGGTGGATCGGTAAAGGTATCATCCGATCAATAGATGTTCGTGGATCACCGGTCCTACCGGCTAGGTGTAATATCACTACCCTTCTTTAATGCAGCAAAAGTCGGTAAAACCATTTGCTCCAAAATGGTGTTGAAGTTATGTGTCATCTCCTCCCTGAGCTCCTCCCGAATTGCAGCTTTCATAGCCTTCACATCTACTGACGCTGCCGAATTCACACTACTTGCACTTGATTTTATCGCTGTAGTGTATTGATCACCATATACCTTTCTCAAACCGAGGCGGACACCTCCTACGCCCCTCACGCGTCCACTGTGGTCCTTTCCTAAAGTTTCGTGCAATGCATCAATGTGTCCTTTAGGAGTGAACTCACCAGTTGCCTCTTTTTCCTTCAAGCCAATCGACATAAGGATAAGAGAGAAATGCTCGTGAACGCAAAAGTTATATTATATATACCTTATATAACCATCTTTTTTGTACTTACAATGGCGTTGGCTATCTGTTGTGTTCCGGGATAAGGCAAGACTCTTTTTCCCTTTGCATCAACCCCATGCATTGAACACCACCAATCGAGGACTCTATCTGGTTGCCGAGGCTGTGCAACTGGCGTCGTAGAGCTAGTCCCCATTGCCGTTGTCGACGCTATTGTGGGGTAATGGCTGAACATCCATTTTTCTCTCGCCTCATTGTACGAATGAGCACCGAAATTATGATAATACTTCCTAGCTTTTGCACTCGCGCTACTTTTCTCACGACTTGCCTAAAACACACAATTATAAACAAAGGTTAGGTACGGTGTTATACAATAATACTGGATCTAAGTGTAGTAAATCTTAATAAAATATTCTTACAATAGTTTGTGGGGTTGTTGTTTTGGCAACAAATGATTCCCACTCTTCAGGTTTGATAGTTTTCCATATCTGAAATGGTAATTTGGAGGGTTCAGATGATGTTTCCGGTAAAGCCTCAGGACCGGATGGTGTTTCTCCGCCGTAGATGTTCTTCTTCTTTGTACCTACTACTTTCCTCCGCTTAGTGATCCACCCAGACACTAACTTAGCCTTGAAATCTCTGAATCTCTGGGCAACCGCGGATAGAAATACATTCTTCTTGGCTTCATCATCTTCGATATTGAATTGATTCTACGAAAAACACAGTTCACAAATTAGTTTTCGCAAATGTTGTAATTTATATGCTATCAGTAATATTACACATATATTTAACTAAATAATTAAGAAACTAAACGTTATTGTACGTGAAGCTTACCATAGTATCTTCCCATAGACATCGCTTCAACCCCTCGGGCACCTCTTTCCATGAGTGCAGAATGGAGAGTTTATGCATGCAAATGCCAACTTGCATGACATACTGATGACGCCACTTTCCACAAGGCTGACCCATATTATCGTACTCTAAAGTCATATTTGTGTGTTTCCCTAGTGACTTTGTAGGTCCCCTTCCTTTTCTCTTTTTCGTCGCCAATAGGGGTGTCAGTTATTTGGTTAAAAACCGAAAACCAAACCAAACCAAACCAAACCGAATTAATAATTTGGTTTGGTTTTTTTCAAAATTCGGTTTGGTTTGGATTGAAAAATTTTCATTTTTTCGGTTTTCGGTTTGGTTTGGTTTTTATTTTAAAAAACCGAAAAAAACCAAACAAAACTGAAGTTTGCCTATCCTATATGGATTTTGATGTTTTTATCAATTAGCTTTCGTTCTAGTACTTCAATTTTAAGCTTTAGTTGAAATTTGAAGTAATTCTTCTATGTTTGATGATTTGAAACTTGATAATTTTCGTATTATTTGTAAGATTTGGAAAAAAAAATTTGCATCATAAAAGAATTTCGGTTTTTTGGTTTGGTTTGGTTTTAGTTTTGTAATTTTGGTTTGGTTTGGTTTGGTTTGGTTTGGGACGAATTTTGGTTTGGATTTGGACTTGAAATATGAAAACCGAATTTATTTTGGTTTTGCCCCAAAACCAGACCAAAAACCGAACTTACACCCCTAGTCGCCAATGACTTCCTAGGCATTTGTGCATTTATTTCTTCACGGCGAGGTCGAGCCAATTTACCCCGTTCCTTTCTCGCATCGAAAGACTCATCCTCGGTAGTGTGTTCAAGCAAAGACTCGTGCCGTTATCCGTATGCACCTCTCGCCATCTCCCCGAAATTGTACAAATATACGCATTAATATACATAAAGCTCAAGATAAAAAAAAATTATATGTGCGGGGAGGGGGATGTTTGTGCAGGGAGGGGAGGGGTTGGGCAGGGGTGTGGGGGAGGGCTTGGGAGGGCCGGGCGCAGGTGGGGGAGGGGGGTCGTGTGCAGGGGGGTCCGGGGAGGGAGGGGGAGGGAGGGGCCGGGTAGGGGAGGGGGAGGGGCTAGGCGGGGTGTGGGGGTGTTTGTGCAGGGGGATGGGAGGGGCCGGGCAGGGTGTGGGGAGGGGGGGGTCGTGTGCAGGGGGATCCGTGGCGGTGGGGGGTATGTGTGCGGGGGGGGGGAGGGGGAGTGTGCGGGGAGGGGGGACCCGTTAAGGGGCTTGGGAGGGCCGGGCAGTGGGGGGGGGGGGGTCTCGTGTGCGGGGGGGATCCGTGTAGTGGGGGGTCGGGCGGGGGGGGGGAGGGCGGGGGTGTGGGGAGGGGGGGCGAAGTGGGGGGTTAGGGGGGCGGGGGGGTTAGTATATACCTCTCGCCGGCCCTCTCAAGCCCCCCGCCGCCGCCCGCCCTCCCCCACCGCAGCCCCACCCTCCCAAGCCTCCGCACATGCCCCCTACCCGCACAACCCCCTCCCCTCCCCGCACACCCCTCCTTGCACGTGAGCCCTTCCCTCCCCCACCGCTGCCCCCTCCGCACAACTTCCCCCTTGTCTTTAAGCCTTTTTGTTTCCCAATTTCATTTACATGAAAATTTATGCACAAAAACCTAATATGTAGTTTCATTCTACCTCATATTGGCATATGCAACAAAAGTTTGGAGTTATATCATCAAAAATATAAAAAAATGAGGCGAATCGGTAAAAATAGACCTAAAATGACCTTTTCGTTCCCGAAATACAACCAACAACAAATGCAAGCCTAAAAATCAACACAATAGTTATATTATACCTCATATTATCATGTTCAAAAAGAAAATGGAGTTAAATGACTCGAGAAATAGGAATTGGACGCGAAAAGGCGATAATAGGCCTAAAATCACCTTTTCGCTCCCAAAATTCTACCAACAACAAATGAAAGCCTAAAAATCTACACAATAGTTACATTATACCTCATATAATCATGTTCAAAAAGATTTTGGGATTAAATGACTCGATAAGTACGAAAGGGACGCGAAAAGGCAAAAATAGGCCTAAAATGACCTTTTCGTTCCCGAAATTCAACCAACAACATATGCAAGGCTAAAAATCTAGACAATAGTTAATTATACCTCATATAATCATGTTCAAAAAGAATCCGGGGTTAAATGACTCGATAAGTACGAATCGGACGCGAATCGACCTAAATAGACCTAAAATGACCTTTTCGTTCCCGAAATTCAGCCAACAACAGATGTAAGCCAAAAAATATACACAATAGTTACATTATACCTCATATAATCATGTTCAAAAAGAATTTGGGGTTACATGACTCGATAAGTATGAATCGAACGCGAATCGGCCAAAATAGGCCTAAAATGACCTTTTCGTTCCCGAAATACAACCAACAACAAATGCAAGCCTAAAAATCTACATAATAGTTACATTATACCTCATATAATCATGTTCAAAAATATTTTGGGGTTAAATGACTCGATAAGTACGAAAGGGACGCAAAAAGGCAAAAATAGGCCTAAAATGACCTTTTCGTTCCCGAAATTCAACCAACAACATATGCAAGCCTAAAAATCTACCCAATAGTTACATTATACCTCATATAATCATGTTCAAAAATAATCAGGGGTTAAATGACTCGATAAGTACGAATCGGACGCGAATTGGCCAAAATAGACCTAAAATGACCTTTTCGTTCCCGAAATTCAACCAACAACAGATGGAAGCCTAATAATATACACAATAGTTACATTATACCTCATATAATCATGTTCAAAAAGAATTTGGGGTTACATGACTTGATAAGTACGAATCGGACGCGAATCGGCCAAAATAGGCCTAAAATGACCTTTTCGTTCCCAAAATTCAACCAACAACAGATGCAAGCCTAAAAATCTACACAATAGTTACATTATACCTCATATAATCGTGTTCAAAAAGAATTTGGGGTTAAATGACTCGATAGGTACGAATTGGACACGAAAGGCGAAAATAGGCCTAAAATGACCCGAGAATCAGGTCACATGGCAATGGAATGCCCATCAGCTGGTAGCGGCGGAGTTGAAACTGTTATAAATGTGGAGAGCACCAGATGGGCAATCGATTGCCATGTGACCTGACTCTCTACATTTGCAAAAGCCCCACTACCACCGCCACTACTGCCCCCCACTGCACTCCCTCATTGCCATGTAGGCGTAAAATGACCTTTTCGTTCCCGAAATTCAACCAACAACAGATGGAAGCCTAAAAATCTACACAATAGTTACATTATACCTCAGCCCTCCCCCATCCCCTGCCCAGTATCCCCAGCCCTCCCACACCCCCCGCCAGCCCTCTCCCACCCATTGCCAGCCCCCCCACCCCCCGTCCAGCCTCCCCAACCCTCCCCCACCCCCTCGCCAGCCCTCCCCCACCCTCGCCCAAAGATCCACAGTCCTCCCCCACCCCCACGCCAGTCCTCCCCCCACCCTCTCGCCCAAGACCCCCCACCCCCTACCCACCCTCCCACGCCCCTCCCCCACCCCCTACAATCACTATTTCAGCTAATACAAGCACATTTTACAACAAAAAATAGAAGTTGATTTCAAAATCCAATGAAATTAAACAAAATTAGAGAAATGTAAAAGAGGAGAGATAGTGAGAGAAGGGATGCTCCACAAACAATGCAGTTGTGCAGGAGAGAAGAGAAGAAGAAGGAGCGCAAGGTGGTGTGCAAGGTAGTGCGGTGCGTGGTGGTGGAGCACTAATGGTGGCGTCAATGCAAATGGAGGAGAGAATGAACCAATGCGTGGTGCGCCGGTCGTTGCTGTGCCGAGTTGGTGCGTCGTCGTGGCGGTGCGTGGCCGGGTGGTGCGTGAAATGCATGGTGGTGGCGCACGGTGGTGGGTCAATGTGGTGGCGGAGGTAGGGTTTCGCGCAAGGAGAAGTTCGCTCGTGAATTTTGCCTAAGGGAGGGAAATTGAAATAAGGGGTATTGTATTGTATGCACGCAAAATTAATTAATCAAAAAAAGGAAAGTGAAGGGTTGCGATTAGCCCAAAACCGCAGCTCTTCGTGTATGAAGGGTCGCGGTTTTGGGCGAATCGCAGCCCTTCACTAATAGGGCTGCGGTTAGCCTAGAAATCGCAGCCCTTCATACAGTAAGAAGGGATGCGTTTTCTTGTTAACCGCAGCCCTTCACTAAAAGGGTGCGGTTTCCTTGAAAACCGCAGCCCCTTCATACACGAAAGGCCGTGTTTTAAAAAAAACGCAGCCTCTTCCAAGTGAACCCTTTCTTTTTTTCCCTAGTGTAGTCTCTTTAGCTTGATTAGTCATGAACGTTTGCATCATACTCTCTCAGACTAGTGGTGGTGGTGGGCGGTCCTAATGAAGAGGTGCTTGTTGAGGGGAGTTATAGTTAGGCCTTTGGTTTCCTTGAAACCCCGGGGGAGGTCTAGCATTTGAATATTGGTCTTGATTAGGATACGAACCACGGTATTGACCTTGATTGTATCCATGTTTACCTTGACCTTGGTTAACATTTTGACCCACATTTTGAAATCCATTTTGATTAGAGCTTTGACCTTGGTTCTTCCACCCAAAATTCGGGTTATGACGCCAACCCGGATTAAATGTGCTAGAATTTGGGTCAAATTTTTGGTTTAGGGCATTTACTTGTCCCATGGAGGAAGGAGAAGCGATGTTAGAGTCTACAAAGTTGCATTGGGAAGAATAGTGGTTATATGCTCCACAAGTATCACAAAACAATAAATGCATAGGCATGTTAGTATGACCGGAATGGGGAGTGTTCCCATAACTATTCACATGAGACATGTTAGGAGGGGGACATGAGTTGGGGTTTTGGGAATGACCAAGCATGGAGACATTAGATGAGGAGGGGGACATGGTAGATGATTTTAATTGATTAACTAAAGCATCTACTTTAGAAGTAAGTAAATCAATGCTATCAACTTTATACCTTCCACCTCTCTTGAGGTTGAAGCTCGCTCCCCCTTGTTCCAATCTCGGTCATTTTGAACCACATGTTCAATTGCTCGAAGAGCTTCATCCGCCCCCTTCATCATTATGGGTCCACCCGCTCCCGCGTTTAGACTCATCTTGTTGTGAGAAGAAAGTCCATTGTAGAAACAATGGAGTTGCATCTCCTTCCCCATGTCATAATGTGGACACTCCCTTAAGAGGCTTTTGAATCTCTCCCATGCTTCATTTAGACTCTCACCTTCTTTATCATTGAATGTCACAATCTTAGCTCTCATTTCGGTCGTCTTTTGCAAAGAATAAAATTGGCCCAAGAAAGCTTTGGTGACTTCTTCCCATGTGGTGAGTGAGTTAGGAGGTAAATCCATGAGCCAACGTGATCCTTCATCTCTTAAGGAGAACTTGAACATGCTTAGGCGGATGTAATCTTGTGTGATTCCATTGTGCTTCACCGTTGAGCAAAACTCAGTAAACCTACTCAAGTGTTCTCGAGGGCATTCATGGTAACTCCCCCCAAATTGATTGTTTGAGATGAGTTGAATGAAAGTCGGTTTGAACTCAAAATCGTTTGCTTGTGTGGTGGGTGCAACAATAGCACTTGTTGGAGTATATGCCATAGGGGCACCATAGTCTCTCAAACTCTGGTTGTTTGCTTCCCCCATTTCTTGCTCAAATTCCACGGAACTAGAGGACCTTGTAGAACTTCGAGGACTTTCAATGGTGGAGGTAGGATGCGGTTGCTCTTGCACTCTCTCGCCTCTCAACCCTCTTCTTATAGCTTTTACGGTTCTCTCAAGTTCCCTATCAAATGGAATAAGGGGCAAGGCACGATTGCTTCTTGGCATGCAAGACCACAAGGCTCAAGAGGGGTACTCAAACAACTAAGCAAGCAAAGGACACCAACACACAAACAACAAAAGAACAAGAAAAGAAAAATAAAGACTTAGACTCACAAGCAAAACTACTACTCAATGAAAATACGCCGATCCCCGACAACGGCGCCAATTTGAACAAGGGAAAACTAGGTCGTTACTAACTCCCCTAATGTCAAATAAAAAACCTAACTATCCACCTAAACTAGTCAAGTGGTAAGTAAGGGTCGAACCACAAGGATCGGAGGTCTCACCAAGGTAGAGTCGCTACAAGTAAGCTAAGTCGAAGAAATGGTCAAGTTTTGGTTGAACTAAGTGATTAAAACTATTGGAATCAAATTAGGACAAGCACTAGGAATGGGAAATCACCACAATCATAGTTCACATCCAACAACCAAGTAGAAAAAAAAGGGGGTTGACAAGCATTGGGGATATGCAAAGGGAATAAACAAACCTAAACACCTCTAAAATCGTTGTTAGGGAGTTTAGAGTTTTAATTATGGCAACAATACCTATATTTCGAGGCGTTATCACCTAACTAGGCCAAGTTAAGAATTGAAATTAAGCCCAAGTTAATACCAACCAACAAGTGATGTGTAACAACTAATCAATCAATCATGAAGGTCAACCACATAAAAGTAAACCATTAAATGGGCAACAAAGGATCAAAAGATGATGGAGCTCACATCAACTAAATCACCAATCGACATCAAAGATTGAAATTGCACAAATCCCAAACATAACCAACCCAATAAACTCTACTCATGAGAATAGGATGCAAACAATGATTGGGCTACTCCCAATCCTAGTTAATGAACTACTCACTACCCATTATACTTCCAAACATCCTAAACATGGAAATCTAGCTATTAAATCACCGATCTAAAAATAGCAAAAACCAAAAATCAATACTTTAGAGTAAAAAACAAAGCCAAATCTAGTGAGCAAACAAGAAGAATCTAAGCAAAGATGAAAACTTTAATCCAGATTAACTACTAAGCATGAGGATTAAACAATGAAAACATGAAGCTAACAAAGTAGGAATGCATAAAAACAATGAGAAAGAAAGAAACGATTGAGAGGATTACTAAGGAAACAAGAAAATTCAAAGAAATTGTCACTTTTTTATTGATTTTCAATCTCCAAATTACACCTCTTGAGCCAAGTTTTCTCTCTCCTACACTAGTAAGCAAGATTAGGGTTCTAAAAATCTGGGATCCTTTCTAAAATAGGGTAGAGGAGTATTTATACCCCCTCTAATTACACAAGTCGTAAAAGAAGAGAAATCCGGAAAAAGGCCCGAACGAACGAGGCCCGGGCGGGGCTAAAATGGGCCCGGGCGGGCTGGTAAGAGGAGCCCGGGCGGGCTCCCTTGGTGGCCCGGGCGGTGCAGGGTAGATGGACCCGGTCTGGTACCCCGGGCGTGCATTAAATTTCCGGGCGAGGAGGCGCGAAAGTTTGGCCGGCGATGGGCCCGGGCGGGCGGTCACATAGCCCGGGCGGGCGACTTGGCCCGGGCGAGCGGTCACATAGCCCGGGCGGGCTCATTTGCTCGGGCGGGCTTTCTGGAGCTCGGGCGGGTTTCTTTTCTCGGGTGGTCCTTGAGCTTCCCGGGCAAGCTTCTTCCTCCTTGCTTCCCCTTTTTGCTCCCCTCTTAGCTTGTAGAAACTTGAGTTCCTACACATCAAAGATCAAATAGAAGAGTAGGGGAGGGGGATGCAAATACATGTACACACGTGCTAAGAGAGAGTTAGATAGAAAAAGAGGCGAAATTAAGAGAAAAAGAAACTAAAATAGGAAATAAGTCAAGTAAAATAGCCTTAATACTACCCTAGGAGTGAGATAAATCTCACTCATCAGTTACCGCTGGACTGGTGATTGCTTGGAGCTGGACATGAGAATTGGGTAGCTCCGATTCATCCGCTCTTCATTGGTTTACATTGATTAGGGGTTTGAGGTAGGAAAGATAAGGCAGAAATGTATCTAAGTACATTTTGTTTTCAGTTGTTTTTAGTTTCTTTCATGTTAGTTAGGAGGATATTGTTGTTTCGTTATATTTGTTTTTTTTTTAGGGATGCAATAATCTTGTGATATGCTTGTAGTTACTGATCTGCTTGAAGATACTTGATTAGGGATATTATGATGTAACAATGAAAAGAAATAAGAAATAATAGAATGCTTGAAATAATTGGATGACATCTTCCATATTGGTGTCCATGATAATCTTTGATTCTTACCTCTTGTCTCGTACTCGTAGTTGCTAAAACTTTTGTCACAAATTTAGTTTCCTCCAAAAAAAAAAAGATTTTTCAATCACAAATCCAACTTTTTCTTTCGTAATATTTGTCTCAAATTCGCTCTAATTCTTTTCAAATTCAACTCTTCCATTATATTACAAAATGTTAATCAGTGTTGTCATTTTTTTACCCTATCAATTCTTGTGTTTTCCTCATTCAATCAACGGTTCCGGGTTTAAATTTAATCTCAATGTTGCTAATATTTTTTTTTTGAGGGGAATCTTGCTAATCTATATAATACTATAAAACAATAAGGTATTGCTTAGGTGTCAAAAGCAAATTGATTAGCTGGCGTGGCAGCTTTTTGTTAAACTATCTATAAGCTTTGGTTTACGTGTATAGCATGTTCACTTGCCATAGCCCATAGATATAAATATGAAATCTTGCTGATTTGGTAACAATATTAATGGAAAAAATTAATTACTGTCATATATAGCATGTTCACTTGCCATAGATATAAATAACAAATCTTGCTGATTTGTAGTAGATTTTTTTTTTTGCTCAACCAATAATATGAACCCCACTTGATATAATATTGTCGTGGCACATTTTCAGTGGAAGCATCTTCTTACAGTTATAAGTACTTGCTTTAGAAAATTAAGATACGCCTAAATTAATTACTATAGGAAGGACTTATCAAAGCCTAAATTACTTACACATTAATTTTGGTTCCTAAAATCATGCTGCAAATCAATATTTTCCAATGAACTTGCCAAATCAATAAGACAGTTGATAAGAAAGCTTGTAAATGGAATGGTTGATATGAATTGGGCGGTTTATTAATCCTTTCAATTAAGATGGCAATGCTAATTTAATCCAGTAATCATGCTTCAAATCAAATATTTCCAACTTTTGCCCGAATTAGGATAAGTAAAAGAAATATCATATTTCTTAATTTGTCATTAATTATCAATATTGTTCGTCCTAATTTTCAACCGAGTTATTGACTAATATTATTACTATCATTATATTAATAGTACTATCATTATACTTTCATAATGTTCATGTCAGTATTATACGTCGGGGTGGGTAAACTAATAAAGGACAACCTAAAAAGCAAAGTGGTAAACTAATAAAATTCAGAGCGGTTTTTTTACCATATACACTTAGGGCTGGCAATCAGGTCGGGTCGGGTTCAGGTTGACCTATTTAGGTAAACAGGTCAGAACCCATAAACCTGAACCCGACCTGTTTATGTAAACGGGTCAGAATCTTAAACCTGAACCCAAACCCGACCTGATCATTTCGCCAACTTTAATTTTGGGTCAAAAAACCTGATTTTTAGCAAATATTTAAAATTCTTCTAATATTCAAATGAGTAGCTGGTACATTTCCAAAGTTCATATTCAAGTTCTATGTTTGACAATACAACTAAAACCACAAGGCAACATTATTACAATTTACAATGACAATTGTTTAAACATCATTAAAACTAAGCGTCTTTGTCGCTTGAAATTGGTGCTTGGCTTCACTATGACTACAGGAGTGCTTTTCTTTTTCGAATCCAGATCAGAGGGTGGATGTAGTTCTTTTCCTCAGATGAAGCCTACACATCAACATGATTAAGAGGGAGATCAGGCATCTAATTAAACCAAAATACAAAGAATAAACCAACATACTGAAAACAATTGCAACAAATAAGAACAAACGAAATTTAAAGTCATAAAACAAGAACAAATGGAAAAAAAAATAAACAGCAAAAAATAAAAAATGCAACAAAAAAAACTAAGAATAAACGAATGAGAATAACTTAAAGAACAAATAATAGAACAAACAAAAAATAATCAATGCAAAACCTAAGAAACGAATAATAAGAAATGCAACAAAAAAGTAAACAAAGAATAGAAAAAGAACCAGAAAATTAAAAACAGTTTTAAAAAAAGGATTAATATACTAAGAACTAACTAATTCATAATACCAACACAAAAAATATGAATTTTTTTACAGATCTAGGCATAAAACAGACGAACAAGAAAGAAAGAAAAAAGACTAGTTCATGAGAAAGAATGAAATAATAAGAAATTAAGATTATAAAAGAATAAGAATAATAACAAAGGATGAAATTTACCTGAACTCCGGCACGAAACAACGGCGAGGAAATCGGCGTCGCAGCAAGAGAGAGGAAGAGGAGAGGGAGAGCGACTCCCCAGCGAGAGGATTGGACAGAGTGTTAGGGTTAGGTTGACAGCTAATGTAGCGTTTTATAACCCTTTGAAATTTGAATCATGGACAGTCCAATTAAGTGTTACGTGATATTCAATACTAGTTTTAAAGCCCGTGCGTTGCACAGGTTGTTGTTTACATTTTTTTTTGCTAATTTGTTGTTAACATTGTTGATTTTGTGTTGCTATGAAATGAGATTTTTCAACACTATTTTATTTATATACTTTCTCCATTCTTTTTCTATTGCAATAATCACCACTTTGGGTAGTTTCATCTATTGGGACCACTACACTTTTCGTAAAATAAGTAACTATATTTGACAATATTGTCTTTACTTTATGTTAATGAAACCATCATTAATTACTCAAATCACCTCATAAAGTTGCGTTTTACTTTATTAAGGATTTACTTATCCCTTGCTTTTGTTAATTAAAGGGGTACCTCTATGCTAAACTACCCATTTTTTTCATTTCCTTAAAAACCATGCTAAACCCCATTGTTGCAGTAGAAAAATAGCGAAGAAAGAATTTGTCATTATATTCTAATTTCTAAAATTGTTATTGCGATATGTAAATTATATAATTTTTAATATTCAACTGAATATTGTAGCAAAGTCTATTATTAAATGACATCCCTATAATTGGTATGACTAACAATAGCTAACACAATTTTAACATGAACAATACCCAAATGATACTTGACGAAAGTAGGGTACTTATTTAATAGATGCAGGAAAGAAAGAATAGAGTAAAACATGAGTGTCAGTCACAACTTTAACTTTTAATGGCACATAAACACTATAAAAAAAAGACCATAATGATGGTATCATGAATAAAATTAATTAAATATAGAACTAATCTCTACTAATATTTGAAAATACTATTTAAGAGAAAAAAATACCTCTTCATCTATCATGATCATATCAAACTTTCTCCTTTTTTATGATCCGTGACCTCAAATAGTTTAGAAACACTGGCCTTGATTTCCTAATTAATTTTAGTAGAATTAAGTTCATGAAAAAAAGAATAAAATCTGACATATAGATATCTAAAAAAGACAAACACAAATTATTATGTATACGATAAATATTATAGGAATAAAATAATTAGACAATTACATAATATCTCTGCAATGTTGTTGACAAACTTTCATTTGATTCTTCATGTAATGCCACCATGGTATGCTACAGGTTCAAAGTTATAGATATGTATTTTTTATCTTTATATAACTCAATTTTTAAAAGTATGATTATGAAAGATACGCTATTTATTTTTATAGCTATTTTTATATGTATTTAAAATAAATAATAAATAATATGTTATTGTTCATCTAAATAAATAATTTTTCATAAGTTGTAAAACTATATATTGTGTATGGAACTAATTTCAAACCATATTTCGAGCACTCTCCAATGGTAAAAAAAAGTATAATATTGCGAATTTATTGCAAAAGTTATATTTAATTTACATATTATAATAATTTAGGTTGTTTATCTAAAATCAGAATGTAATCTTCACTTATCCAAAACCCTTATATGTATTTATATATATGTTGGACACTATTTTAAAAAAAATAATTAAATTTAAAAGAATGAGATGCCATGCTTAGATGGAGCTCTCTATAATATCTTGATTTCTAAGGTTATTTTTTAAAATCAAACTCTAAATATATATATATATATATATATATATATATATGTATATGTATATATATATATGTATATGTATATATATATATGTATATGTATATATATATATATATATATGTATATATATGTATATATATATATATATATATGTATATATATGTATATATATATGTATATATATGTATATATATGTATATATATATATATATATATGTATATACATATATATATACATATATGTATATATATACATATATGTATATATATATTTACATATATGTATATATATATTTATATATATGTATATATATATATATATATATATACATATACATATATAGGCCTTTTTCCCAAATAACCCCGATAATTTTTTTTTTACCCAGATGACCCTAAACTTGTATTTTGTCATTTAACCTGACGGAATTGTTAACGACATTAAGTATTTTCACACCAAAATACTTACTGCCTTTTTAAAAAAAAAAAAAAAAAAAAAAAAGCCAAACTCATCTTTTTCTCTCTCTTGTTCTTCATCTATTCTCAAGCATTCATCAATGGTTTTCACCACTTTCTCCAAAATTTCTTCCTCTGTTTTGTTTTCGGCAACCAAACTCATCTATTTAATTGCAATGAAATGAATTACAAATCCCCAAAATTTCTTCCTCTTTTTTGTTTTGAAAAATTGCCATGAATGTACAAGTGAATCTGGGTACCAGTAAGATTCCCCATTAACCACAACAGCAACACCAACATCAACTTCGACCACCATCACCCACCAACTGGAACCACCACCCCTCCAGATTTTCTCTTTCTCTTTCTTCTTCCAAGTGACCAAACCTCAATTGTTCACCTTCAAGCTTCATTTATGTCAAATAATTTCAGATTCCTTCACCAAAAATGACAAATTTTCCCAGATCTAGACTTTGAGAGATAATTTTGTTCGTTTTTCGGCGTTTTCTCCCCCTCTTTTTGTGTCTTTGTATCATTTCTCCCAAATTGGCAAATTTCCCTCATAATCTGATAATTCACTGTTTCTTTTTTTTTTAGAAAAGAAATACTATTTTGGGTTTAATCCAAGTAAGAATTTGCTAATTTCATTTTGTATTGTAAAGTTTATTTAATTTTGGTATGATATTGATATGGGGCCGAGTAATCATCATCATCTCCTGCATCCATGTGTTTCTATGGTTAAATTTTGATGAGTAAGAAAGAAGGGGGTGCTGAAAGAATTAGTTTGAATATCGGCATCTGTTGATGCTTTTTGACAGGAGTTCCAATTTAGTCCTATTCCGTTTTGTGCTGAAAATTTCCAGCAAAAATGATAAATTTTCCCAGATCTAGGAGAGTGAGAATTGAAGAATAAAAGAGAGGTATTATGAAATTTAAATTGAAGAGTAACAAGGACTTGAAGAACAAGAGAGAGAAAGTGGTGAAGAACAATAGAGAGAGGATGAAGAACATAATAGAGAGGATGAATAACACAAAATAGTTAACGCCGTGTCTAATTCCGTCAGGTTAATGACAAAAATCAAGTTCAGGGTTATCGGAGACAGGGCTGTCAAAGTCGGGGTTATATTGGAAAAGGCCTATAAGTCAGGGTTATCTGAGATAATATCCCAATTTTATTTCAATACTAAATTATTTTGGTTCATTTGAGTAAAGTTGATGTTTTGAAAGATAATATATTTAATCCTGTAAATCAGACCTATGATAAAATGCTCTAATCACATATAGTACATTGTACTTATAGCTATTATTTTATCTATCTAAAAGAAAGACTAAATAATGTGTTACCATTCATCTAATTAAATATATTTTCATGAGTTATAAAACTATATCGTAAATAGATCTTATTTTGAAGCATATTTCAAGCACTTTTCAATGGTAAACAATTATAATGTTTTAAATTAGGTAGTAAAAGTATATTTAATTTACATAATATAATAATTTAGGTTGTTTATTTAAAGCGAAACTCTATGACAATCCTACGTGGCACTCTCTATTTCATAACTTGTAAAACTATATTGTAAATGGATCTTATTTCAGAGCATATTCCGAACACTATCCAATTATACAAAAATTATAATATTCCGAATTACGTAGCAAAAGTTATACACAATTTACATAATATAATAATTAAGGTTGTTTATTCAAAACCAAACTCTAATTTTTGCTTATCCAAAACTCCTTATATGTATTTAAATATATGTAGAACTCTATTTTTATAAAAGATAAAAATAAAATTTGATGACGTGACAATCCTACGTGGCGCGCTCTATGGCTTCGAAATCTTGAGGAGCTCCCTATGCTCCCGAAAAGTTCCTCCTTTATTTATATATATTGATTGGGCTTGGCCCAAATATAAAATATTTACTAAAAAAAATCTTAAACGGGTTAGGCGGGTTATTTTCGGGTTGGGATTTCCAACCCGAACCTAACCCAATTAATTTCAGGTCGGGTTCAGGTTGATCCAATTACTTAAATGGGTCGATTTTTTTTTCAAAACCCGTTTATTTCAGGTTGGGTTGTCGGGTTGGGTCCGCTTTTGCCAGCCCTATATACACCTGGCAAATTTTTTTTTGCACCATATACCCGTTTGAGTTTCCAAATTCCCCATATACCCTCGACGTTTTATAAAATACATCAACCTATCCTTATGACTAACGGAAGTCTAACACCGTTAGTCAAAAGGGTAGTTTGATGTTTTTTTCAAAAGTGGGGGGTATATGGTGGATTTCAAAAGTTGAAAGGGTATATGGTGCAAAAAAATAATTGTCTAGGGTATATGGTGAAAAAACCGAATTCAGAGGGAGTATTTTGGATAGATTGCCTCCTAAATACATTTTCAATGTTCAGCTTGCATGGAATTTTATGATTTATGCATCAACAACTTCTCCATACATTAACTTCAATGTTCCGATGAGGCCTATTATAGTTGATTATAAAATTGAATCATATCACTTTATGCTACTTGAAAAATACAATTAGTATCATGTGCATTGGGAGTATAATAAATTGATTGTTAGAGCAGCTCACTATAAGCCAAAATGGGTCTCTTTTAAGTCAAAATGGGTCACTTTAATATAAAGAGTAACTTTTAAGTTTTAACCTACATGTGTCACTTCAATATAAGTAACAGTGACCCATTTAGGACATAATTATCTTTGTATGACAGACAATTTTTTATGGCAAAAGGTTTACTTTTATATAAGCTACTCATTTTAGGAAAAAAGTTACCCCCCACTTAGAGGTGATCAAATAGCGGGTCGGACCACCAAAAAAATTTGCCCATTAGTCGGGCCGGGCCAAAATTTTATGCCCAAAGCCCGCTATTTCGGGCCAAAAATAACGGGCTCTCGGGCCAAAATCGGTCCGGATCGAAATTTAGTCTAAAAAGTCATTTTCGGCTTTCGCAAAGCCAAAAAAAATCGGGACGGAGCAGGCCCGAAATCGGGCCAAAAAATCTGCACAAGTCCGGGATAATTCGGGCCAAGCCGGGCTAATTTGATCAGCTCTACCCCCACTGTACAATATAATATAGTACACGTACCTGTCTCATACTTGAATTTGTGTATAATTAATATTGTATGGATGAAGGGTATTGAAATTATTATTGACACAAATTGAATATAAGATGATGCAACTTCATCGAACAAAAGAAAACGAACGATTTTCATAAATCAACAAATCAAGGAAGGTAATGGTAGGATTCATACAAAGAGTCAGCTCCTAACATAGGGTATTGATGATTATAGAAATAAGGAGGTTTTTGTTTGAGAATTAGATAATGAAGTTAAGAAGAATCCCCTTAACTAAGCCACTTGGTTTGATTACATTGGAACATCAAATTTGGCATGAGTTTCACTAACATTAGGTTCAGTAAAGCATTAGAGTTTTACTTATGAGTTCTACCTACTGCATATCTTTAGTGAAAAACATATTGGGTGTTATTCAAACTACTTCGCCGTGAAGTCGGTTGGAAGTGCATTTTTTCTTGGTCTTTTGTTTACCCGAATCTCATATTACTTATGTTAACAGTCCTACTTGCAACTTAATTCAAGTGATACTTATTTAGCCAATAATTCAAGCAAGATAGAATGTCTACTACCATCCATCTCAATACTTCTTTAATCTTCAGTAACAATGATAAGTGCTTTTCTTACACATTATTTGATCTCCTTTTGGTTTGGTTTGATCCTCTTTATACCCTTTTCTTCCCTATTTCTTTCTCATTTCCCTCTTTATTTCTTTTACTTGATCATTTTGATCATAGTCACATTTTGCTAGATTTTCGGTCAATTTTGACTGGATTTCTAGTACATTTGCTTTCACCATGTTTTCCCGTGCTTTGATTGCAGGTATGACCTTTTCTAAGGTCGAGAGATGGGAGATACGGTAATAGGCGGGAGTTTCGAGGAGTTTGCACGATCGAAAATGGAAGCAAGGAAGCGTGAGCTAAGAACTATGGTGCGTCCGCACTCCCTTAGAAATGGCCGCACACATTGGAGCGCCCGCACCTGGCATCGGTGCGCCCGCACCGGCGCACCGCCCCACAGATTCAGTCCTCTTATTGTCAGTCACCTAGGTGCGCCCGCACCAGCTCTTAGGTGCGCCCGCACCAAGTTGGTGCGCCCGCACCAACTTCATGGTGCGCCCGCACCATTCCAGCGAAGTTTGGCCACCTTCATCAGTAGCCTTGGTGCGCCCGCACCACTTTAGTGGTGCGCCCGCACCACCTAGTTCGGTCAGAAAATTGTAAGGCTCGTGCCTATTAAAAACAATAGAATGTTATTATTTTTGGATTATGCTTTATTCTATGTTTTAGAGAGGATTGTGAGGGTGGATATTAGAGAAAAAAACATTGGCTTGTTCTTAGATTTGAGATTCGTAGATTATAGTATGTGATTTCTACAACATTTAAGGTACTTTTATTCGATTTAATTTCAAAGTTTCAGTTTTTATTCTCTCTTTTCATTGTTATTTTTTGTTCTTCCTATCATTAGATGTCATATATTGTAGTTTCTTAATTGCTTATTTTTATTAGAATTATTATTCTCTTAATCATGCTTAGCCCTAGATTAGTTATAGATTTCATGTTTTATTGCTTAGAATCCATGATTAGTGAGTAGTTTCCTATCTAGGGTTAGGGTGAAAGTATGGATTAGGGTTTAATGTATTGTTAAAGTGATTGTGATGATCTAAAGATGTTTATGCATTGATCTTGGTGTTTTGAGGCCTTAGGATAGATATTGATCACATTTGTGCTTTGGTATTTTGATTTCAAATGTTCTTAATTGAATTATGAACTCTTTTATCATCTCCATGAATCAACTTAATTTCTAGGCCAAGATATTGGGTATAAATTAAGGGGATCCTATATTAGGGTTTTTCGAATTCATTGGATCTCTTAATCAATTGACTAAAGACCATTCGAGAGAGGATTTAGTTGATTGATTAAGCGATCATTCTCGAGGACCATTCGAGAGAGGACTCGAGTATTTTAGAGGAAAGCTAACCCTTGCGTAATCATTGCCTTTGAATCACAATTGCATTAATAATCGTTGTCCACTTTGATCCATACTAGTAACCTTAACTCTAGTGTCTTCCTTATTCATATTTTCATCTCATATTATTTGCTAGTTCTTTGATAATATTTAGCTTTAGTTGTTACAAAAATCTTTTAAAACCCCAAAAACCCTTCAATCACTAGTGAAAAAAACCTTATATGTCACTTAGTAGCAGATTCGGTTTTTAGAAAACCGCATCCGAAAACCAATGGAAAAATGGGAGGGAAATATGGGCAAAAAATCTGATCCGGTCTTTTATAGAACCGGATCAGATTATAGAATCTGCTGCGGTTTTTAATAATCTGATCCGGTTCTTAGGACCAAATTAGATTTTTTTCGTTTTTTTCCCAACCAGAAAGCCCGTGTTTTTTCTTCCCTCCTTAATTCACCCATTTCAATTCCCTCCTCCCAATTTCAATTCATCCCTCCTTCAATTCAGTGAGTTCACACCTGAGGGTTCGACAACGCAGTGACGCACCACCACACCTCACCGCCGCCACCACCCGAAGCTTCCACCACCAGTTGGGCGCACCACTACTGCTGCCCTAAGCTTGCGCACATATCCACCTCGACTCCTCTGCGATTTTCGGCGCACCTCCACCTCGACTCCTCTGCGATTTTCGGCGCACCTCCACCTTCCTCCTCCAAAACAACTACATTCGTCCTCTACCCCACCCTAAACAACTACATTCCTCTTCCACCTATTCCTAGGTAACTAAAAGTTCATAACTTTTATTTTAATCTCATATTTAAAACTTCATGTTTATAATTCCTAGGTAGTTTTATGAATAATTATTAGTTAAATTAGGTTGTATAATAGTTAAAGGGTTCAAAGTTGATTGATTTGAGTTAATTTGATTTTAGTTTAAGTAGTTAATTAGTTTGATTTTTAGGTTAAAAAGCTAGGGCTTTGGTGGGGTTGTTGTTGTTGTGGTTGTTGTAGTGGTTGTTATTTTTGTGGTTGTTGTGTTGTTGTTGTTGTTGTTGTTGTTGTTGTTGTTGTTGTTGTTGTTGTTGTTGTTGTTGTTGTTGTTGTTGTTGTTGTTGTACTTAATTAGTTTAGTTTAGTTTAGTTTTGTTTTGTTTTATTTTGTTTAGTTTTGTTTTGTTTTGTTTATTTTAGTTTAGTTTAATTTAGTTTAGTTTAGTTTGGTTTAGTTTGGTTTTGTTTAGTTTAGTTTGGTTTATTTTAATTTAGTTTAGTTTAGTTTAGTTTAGCTTAGTTTAGATTGGTTTAGTTTAGTTTAGTTTAGTTTTGTTTACTTTAGTTTAGTTTTGTTTAATTTGCTAATTTATACTAATGTTAACTTTCACTTTGTTGTTGATTGAAGCTAGCTAGTGACGGAAGCAAGGGGGTGGGCAGCAAGGGGGGTTCTCGCAGGGGGGGCAGAGGGGGGTGGGGACTGCAGGGGGCCGTGCAAGGGGGTGGGTTCTGCAGGGGGCCGCAAGGGGGGAAGCAGGGTGGGGGGTCAGGCAAGGAGGTGGGCAACAAGGGGGGGTTCCGCAGGGGAGGGAGGCAAGCAAGGGGAGGGAAGCGGGGATGGGCGTGCAGGGGGAAGCGGGGTGGGGGGTTGTGCAAGGGGGGGTGGGCGGCGGGGAGGGGGTTCTGGGAGAGGGGGCAGCCGGGGGGGCGTAAGGGGGAAGCAGCCGGGAGGGGCTAAGCAAGGGGGGTGGGTTCGCGGGGGGGCCCGCAAGGTGGGGAAGCGGGGTGGGGGGGTCAAGGGGGGGGTGGGTAAATGAAGGCCATTTCGGGCATTAGAGTTAAGAAAAATCACTTCTTATGCATTGAAACCCATTTTGGGTAAATGAAGGTCATTTCGGGCCTTTTTTTGCTTTTCATGTTCAATGTACTTATTTTCTCGCATTTAGCCACATCTTAGGACATATATAGCTCTTATAACAACATATACAACCATTAGAGTTAACTAAAATCCATTCACATGCTTTAAAACCCATTTTGGGTAGATGAAACCGATTTTGGGTACATCAAGGCCATTTCAGGCCGTTTTTTGCTTTTCAAGTTCAATGTACTTAGTTTCTCGCATTTAGCCACATGTTAGGACATATATAGTTGTAAGAACAACATATACAACCATTACAGTCAAGCAAAATCATTTTTCATGCTTTGAAACCCAATTTGGGTAAAAGAATGCCATTTCGAGCCTATTTAATATCAACATATATAACCATTAGAGTCAAGCAAAAATCATTTTTCATGCTTTAAAACCCAATTTGGGTAAATGAATTTCATTTCGGACCGATTTTGGCCTTCTTAGCTCAACTTTCCTTAATCTCCCGCATTTACGCTCATTTTAAGGTCATATATAGTTCTAATAAGTATATATGTAAGTATTAAAGTCAGCTAAAGTCCACTCACATGCTGTGAACCCCACCCCATTATGGGTAAATGATTGTCTTTTTTTGCCGATTTTTGCATTTTAAGCTCCATTTCCTTAATTTCTTACATTATATTATTTCCTCAATCTCTTTAGAGTCAACTAAAGTCAAGCAAAAATGATTAACTGCTGCGGTTTTGGGTCAAAACCGCAGCGGTTAACCACCCCAAAAACAATTTTTTTTTTTTTTTTGCATTTTTTCATTATTAATCAATAGAAAATCAATAATATATATCAATAATCATTTTATTAAGCATATTATGCTCAATTGAAGCATAAGTATAAATAATTAGATACATATGAATATTTACTATAATCTAGAACCATTTTCATTAAGCACAATGAGAAAGAGTCTTTAATCCATCAAGATTTTGCTAGAACACTTGGAACTGATATGTCCGCAAGACCTAAACCCATCAGCAACCCCCCATCTAGATAAACACCGCTTTGCTTCTACCACACCTGCAGAAAGATCGAAGAGCACAAAATTACAACTTCGATTTAATCTGGACATAACACAAAGTCCCATCATATAGAGAACAAGATCGACATACAATTTGAAATGTCCAGGTGTCTATACTCATCCGAAATGTCGAGAAATAGAATGATTTATATGCCACAATAGACCATCGAAGCAACCCCCACCCACCGCACCGCCCTCACCCCACTGCCCTGGCCCCTACCCCCGCACTTTGGCCCCCACCCCCCGCACCGCCCCCAACCCCCGCACGGCCCCCATCACCCCCGCCCCGCCCCCACCCCCACCGCCCCCCACCCCCTGCGTTGCCCCCGCACCGCCACCCACCCCCACCGCACTGCCCCACCCCGAGATTTCATTAGCTTCCGAGACAAGCAGCGAGAGAAATGTTATATGTTGTGACACTTGGTGAATAAACAAAACAGATATCTTGAAACAAGTCCTGCTTGGCAATCATCGTACCAAGCATGGTCCAAGAAAGACATGAAACATATTTAACTTCTTTTCACATATATTTAACGAAATAGGGAAAGTTAATTTATCGGTGAACATTACTCGCAAATTGACTAAAATAGTTTATCTTCGGGAAATGCAAGGATAGCTCTATTAGAAACGGCCGGATAGGCATGACAAGAAATGGGTAAGAGGAGAAAAGGAGGGTGTATGACAAAAAGAGCAAAAACATATGCTTTTAATGGTTACCTCAAGTCCCTCAATTGTTTCTCGTATCCCGATTGCACATATTCCTTGGTGAGAGTCTCCTCCAGGACAATTTAAAGTTTGTGGATGAAAGTCGGGTAGGCCAAGACTATATGGAAACAAAGAGCAATGCAAATAAAACAAAATAAATCAGTAGAAAATGATATCAATTCATCAAAGAAGAATGCGAATGTATACAAATGCGAGAGGGAGGTTGAAGATGATGAAGGAGGGAGGAAGAGCAAAAATCGTCCAAATAGAAGCAACAAGTAAAAAATTAATCCCTTTTCAAGCTCTAATTTATCCCGGTTCCACATCCCGGAACCTAGATCACTCTTTCAAAGATAACATCACTAGAGTACTAAACCCCAACTACTTCAAGTATAAAATTCACAATCTGCTCAAGCGACCCAAGAAAAAAAGTTGTCCACTCATATCCAATTACAACTAAATCAAAAGAAATTCTAGTTACAATTCACAAAACAAAGAGGATATACTTACCGAGAATTGAGTGGCTCCTTCTCACACTTCAATCTGAATGGAGCAAGCGGTGAAGCCCGCCTTGTTAGATTAAAAATATATTAAAGCGTAGTCTTACAAGAACAAACTCGTTTGCTGGCAAGCCGGCCGAAACTAATATATCGATTTACTTTATACGAGATGATGTGTCAAGTCGAAGCAATCGCCTTAAGTTTATTGATTCTTCAAGAAAATAGACATGTCTTTGCATAAAAAACGAACAAGGCCTTAGATGAACCATAATAGAGCGAGCAAAAAACGAAGATAACCAAATGCTTAAAAATTAGCACGAACTTGACGTAACAACTAATATGAGAAACAAGATATCAAGAAGGCAACAGATAGAAGAGGGGATAAAGGTTCGAACACTAAACAATAAGAAAATTGGGGGAAAAAAATTGATATCAAGCAAACGGTTCCATTTCAACCCTAACATCTAAATAGTATTGTTCCTTGATGCAAGGAAGTGGCATAGTATATAATATATATCATCAAACAACTCGGCAATAAAAGGCTGGAGGTTAGTCAACGCCACACAACTCTCGGGCTCTCTCACACACAAACCGTACTTCAAGTTGAGTGGATCATTTGATAGCATTGATCCGAGTTATGTACTCTTCTTTAATACTTCTTGAGTTCATAAAATGTCCTTTCAAAGCCTTTAAAAGAAAAGGCCATTCTAAGATCATACGGTCCGAAACCTAAGAGCGCATCATACCTAGTCACAACATTACCCGAGATAACATTGCCGGTAATTAGAATGAATCCCTCTTGATGAAGCATGGATAAGCACCCCGATTCTCCATTATCTATGGCTCCTAGTTCTAAAACTTAAAAGATAATATACTACATACATATTCGTTTCCGGACCTCAAAATCAAACAGGTTCAGTAATATCTAGATAGAACTAAAACCATGAGAATTTAAGCATCCTCTAAAATCCAATTTCAAGTGCATAAAAACTCTATTTAGTCTCAAAGTATAATTCTAGTATGATCAATGCTATTAAAAAAAATTTACAAACATGTGACGTTCGAGAATTCAAGTTCGTTGATCTCTAATTAGAAATATGACAAGAAAAGGTTTCTGCTTTCCATAATCACAGATTGATAATAACTCTAGAAAACAGTAAGTAATTGATGAGCAGAAAATAAAGCGAGAAAGCACGATATACCTAGAGTTCAAGGAGAAGTTAGCAGACAAAGACGATGAATCCCTGCTGCTTCGGGCAGTAGTATCTTTATTGGAAATGCCACCAAGATAAGTGTTATTATTGACAGAACTAGTGCAGCTAGCAGCGTGATACCTTTGCATTTCTCCAAACTATCAGTAGCATATTGCCTCCACCATTTACCAGCTATTAATTTCTGCAATTGCCAGCCCCAAAATCTGCCATTTTCATCCAAAAATCAGCACTCATCACTCAGCAAAAAAGCTTCATAATTCTCAAACAAAATCACATAAAAGCAAACACAATCACCTGAATCAACAAATCAAACCAAAAAGCCACTTCAAATAATAAACCCTAATTTTCCAAATCACGAACCAAATCAGCATAAAAAAAGCCCTAGAAATCGACGGAACACGAAATTAGGGTTTCGAGTCGTCGAAATCAAGTACGAAACCTACCAACACCAAATTAGGCTTTTTTTTACAACAAAGTAGGTTTGAATCCCATTTTCGACGGAGAACAAAGTCAAACGATAGAAAAATTGTGAATTTAGGTAACCTGGTGAAATGGCATTGAAGAGAAGCCGAGAGAAAAGGCATTAGAGGAGGTTGAAGAGGAGAGAGATGCTTGAAGGAGAGAGATGTGTGAAGGAGACCAGAGGAGTTAGAGAGAAGACGTGGAGAGATCAGAGAAGTCAGACTAATTGAAAGAGGGAAATGAGTTGGGCCTCAATTCAGCGCTCAATTTCGTGGGCTCAATGCTCATACCATGAGTGAGTGTTAGACCAAAAAAAAAAAAAAGATTAACCGCTGCGGTTCTCTAAGAACCGCAGCGGTTTGTGTTCTCAAGTTTCCCACCTAAAATTTCGAGGATTTACCGCTTCGGTTCTTTTAGGAACCGCAGCGGTTGTGTTGTGACATATAACACTTTTTCCACTAGTGATAACTCTTTAGGGATTTCGGAAATCCAGGTTCCTATGTTCTTCAAGGTGGTATTCGACTCCCCACCACTACTACAAATTTCAGCATTCATCCTCAATTCACTCGGATGGTGAAGGCAGAACAATTTTTTGGAGGGTCGGATGAAGATCCTCTTGACCATCTTGACAGGTTTCTTGAGATCTGCGCCATGATAACCACAAATGACGTCTCTCCAGACTACATCAAGATGCATACGTTAGGTCTTCTCTTCGGAAAAGCAAAATCATGGCTCAAGAGCTTACCTGCTAACTCCCTCACTACTTGGGAGAAAGTCACAATGGCCTTTCTGAAGAAATACTTCCCAGAGTGGAAGACAGCAGACATAAGGAGGAAGATCTCCTCATTTGAGCAAGAGAACGATGAGACACTTGCGGAAGCTTGGGAGCGGTTCATGGAGATGATCCGTTCATGCCCTCACCATGAGTTCAGCAAAAATTTCCTCATGCGATTCTTCTATGATGGTCTTGATCCTATATCACGTGCCAACCTTGATGCTGGAGTGGGAGGTCAACTTTCTAAGATCCCGCAAGATCAACTTGAGTCCACAATTGAGGAAGTAATTAAGAACTATTCATGGGGTGGACGACGAAGAGGTGCTCATCCTAAGAAGAGTGGGAAGTTTGAATTGGATCCCATGGATCAAATTCAAGCTAAGATGGATCAACTTGACAAGAAGCTCTCCAAGATCAACCTCGCATCATCTAATCCATCACAGGTAAATTCTTTTTCTTGTGATATTTGTGGAGGTACTAAGCATGATACTTCTTATTGTGGAGGTACAAATTCGGAGCATGTGGCGGCAATAAACTCAAAAGGAGATGGTTACCAAGGAAACCAAGGGTATAGAAGCAATCAACAAGGAGGTTGGAAACAACCCCAACAAAACTACAATCAAGGCTTCAACCAACCTCAACAAGGATGGAATCAACCTCAACAAGGGTAAAACCAAGCTCAACACCAAGGGTATGTGCAAGGGTATAACCAAAACTATAATCAAGGTGGTTCATCCTCACAAGGGTCTAATGTCTACCAAGCTCCACATCAAAGAGCCAATACCCAAAAACCTCCCTCTAATCCTCCATTCCCCAAACAAAATCCCGAACCCACTCCATCTCCCGATCCAACCTCTCTCCAAATTCTCCAACAACTCCAATCCATGAACCAAATTCTCCAAAACAATGAGCAAAGGTTTCAAGAGCTACAAGCCCATAACAAAATGATTGAAACCTAAATTGCCCAAGTAGCCAAGAAAAACCTCTCTACTCCAACAAATCAACTTCCGGGTCAACCCATTCCTAACCCCAGCCTCCACCAAGCCAAAGCTATCCATTTGAGGTCGGGAACAAGTTATGAGGGTCCCAAGATGCCTACTGAGGAGGTAAAGAAGGAAGAAGAAGTTGAGGTTGTTGAGAAAGAAGTTGAAGTTGAATAGGGTGATAAAGGAGAGAATGTGGAAAGAGATGAGCCACAAGTCCATGTTGGGGATAAAGCTCCAACGCCATCATCTCCACCAACTAAGACTTATGTGCCTCCGGTTCCCTATCCTCAACGGTTAGTGGAGAGAAAATTGAGTGACAAGTTCACAAAATTCCTCAATGTGATGGAGAGCCTTCAAATCAACATTCCATTCCTTGAGGCTATGTCTCAAATGTCGGTCTATGCTAAATTTTTGAAGGAGATCCTCTCCAACAAACGGAAGCTTGAAGATGAGCTCATCACTTTTCCCTACCAAGTGAGTGCTCTTGTGCAACGTGTTATGCCCAAGAAGCAAAGGGACCCCGAGAGTTTCACCTTGTCGGTGAAGATAGGTGATCTAGAGCCCAAGGGTGCATTGGCCGATTTAGGAGCGAGTGTGAGTTTGATGCCACTGTCTATTGTTAAGCACCTTAACTTTCCTCTTCATCCAACTCGGAAAACGATTCAATTGGCGGACCGCATTGTGAGAGTCCCCCATGGTGAGTTGGAGGATGTGCCAATCCAAGTTGGGCATGTGTTTGTGCCTTGTGATTTTGTGGTAATGGATATGGAGGAAGATCCGGAGACTCCTCTTATTCTTGGAAGAGAGGCTCTAAAGACATTGGGTGCCGTGATCAATTGCAAAAATGATACAATCACGGTTGAGGTAGCCAATGAGCGGGTTGTATTTGAGTTCTCTAAGACTTTGAAGAGGCCTATGATAGAGAGAATTTGCCGGGTCAGTTTAGTGGAGAATGAGATAGAGGATGTTGCGAGTGTGGTTCACACCGGGGATGAGTTGTATGCTTCTCTTACCGAAGCCCCGAGCTTGGACATGGAAGAGGTGAAGGAATTCTCGATGCTTCTTGACACTACCATTGAGGAGACACAAGATGAAGCATTTGAGGTTCTAGCTACATCTATTGACAAAGAGGAGTGTTCTAAGCCTCCTCCCAAGGTAGAGTTCAAACCCCTTCCCTCTTCTCTTAAATATGTTTTCTTGATGATGCATGCACTTATCCAGTTATTGTCAATTTGAGTCTTGATGACATCTCTATATCAAAATTGATTGAGATACTACAAAAATATAAAGATCTCCTTGGGTACTCGATTGATGACCTTAAGGGGATAAGCCATTCTCTTGCTATGCATCGTATCCATCTCATTGATAGTAATGCCTCATCCATCGAGCATCAGAGAAGGCTCAATCCCAATCTCAAAGAGGTTGTGAAAAAAGAGATCATGAAATTACGTGACGCGGGAATCATCTACGCTATCTCCGATAGCAAGTGGGTGAGCCCGATTCACGTGGTTCCTAAAAAAGGAGGCATGACTATTATTGAGAATGAGAAAGGAGAAACTATTTCTACTAGAACTATTACCGGGTGGAGGGTTTGTATTGATTATAGGAAGTTAAACAAATCCACCCGCAAGGACCATTTACAAAAATAACTCAATTTAGCAACAGTCAAAATTTGTTGCTAATTGTAAGAAATTTGTTGCTAACTAGAGTTAGCAACAAATTAGAAATAAAAAATTATAGTTTTTAAAAGGCTTGTTTCCATATGAATTTTACTACTAAATTCAAAGCAATTTCGTTACCATCTTGCATCAATTCAAATATGGTTGCCACATTGGTTGCTTTGTTGTGTCCATCTGTTGCCAACTCTAGCAACTGATATTATCGACGGTTGTTGCTGAAAGTGGCATCGAATTATAGATTTGGTTTCTAAAATTATATTATCGTAAAGCATTGCTTTTCTTTCTTTCTTTTCTTTAAAATTAACTGCCTTTTTTTGTTTGGAAAAAAGTGCTTATGCTCCGGTTTATTAGTCGGTAAATGTTGAGGTTTGGACCCAGAGCAATTGCAACACGAGTATTACCGAAGCATTTGGTAAGTCAAATGCTCCATTTTTTAGCAAGTTGCTCAAATGCTCCAAAGACTGGAGCATTTTTTGGCCTAATTTTTTTTTTCATTTTTAGTTGATGGACAGATGATTAAATATATAAATAAGTTTCATTTCTAATAGTCATGTCAATAAATACAAGAGAAACTACAAAAAATGACAGTTACAAACAATTTACAAGAACAGTATCTAAGTATTCTTTAATTTACAGTGTATTACAACTTCATTTATTACAAACAGAAGTGATAACTAGAACAGTACCAAGCTGTAAAATCATCTTCGATGCACTGATCAACATCACCAAGACCAACTGGAACAAGGCGTTTTCCACCTGCAGTTGCACCAACACAAGAATGTTATTATTTATTAACTCCTTATACTCTATATGGCTAATTAATCATCATTCGAATTAAATCATACCATATGGTTCTCCTACTTGTTTTGGCTTTATCTATGATACTCGTAAGTTGCAATCCTCATACTAAAACAATGGACACACAACTAAATATATATACAACATGACACACCAAATAGTTTAATTGAACAATAAACAGGATCTCAAATAGCTCATCCAATCCATGGACCTATGATTATTTTCATCCAACAATTCGACCAAAAATATTACCTAGTTCATTGATGCAGCTATAGATATTGTCTACTGTATAAATAAACAAGAGAAGAGTAGGCATAATAATTCAACAAAATGATAATCTCAAATATTTTTATCTCATCCTAGCAAGTCAGAGGACAAAGGGTAAAGAACTGATGGATTCCACATTTCCACCGGCTTAGCATCCCACCTGCCACAAGATACCCATATAACCCTCAAAAGACTTAATAGTTCCCAATATGGCAAAAATCTTGTCATGTGGTTTTAATTTTTCTATTTTGTATCATTACTAGCCATCATGTTATATTAAAAATACACTAAAAACGCCTAGCCAACAAATAAGTAGGTTATGAACTGAAAATCCCTGATTTAGCCAACAAATAAGTAAATTAATCTATTTTGTCATGTGGTTTTTTTTTTGCATCACGCACCAGTCAAATATACATTGTCAACTAAAAATCTCCGACTTAGCCAACAAATAAGTATATTATGAACTGCAAATTAATTCACAAGTCTCTCACAATTTTTTCACATAGTGCACCAGCTATATCCATGCTAGGAACTAAGTCTCCTTTTTGGAAAAGTTTTGAAACATAATATGAGTAAATAGTATTCAGCATCACTTCATCCAAAATAATGCTTATTATGAATGAACAACTTTAGACTAAAGCAAAAGATGAAATGTACACATGGCAAAAACAAGGAAAAATCTCTCACTGATACTTTAACTACCCTTCTCAAGTAACATATTAACCTCAAAAAATTCATATGGAACATAGATAATAAGTCAACCACAACTGCAACATGCACTGGCAGGCTTAAGCAATCGATCGCAGCCTGCAGGTACAGAGGCAAGGCTCGTAAAGCTTTTCGCACTTCACAAGAGTCAGCATCTCTTGAATACAAATAATTAGAGCCTCTCGTAAAGTGAAGAATCTCCAGAGCAAGTAAATGTTTAAGTCTCTATCACTTATTTTTAGCTCTACTTCCTTTCCTTCTTTTTTTTAAAATTTTTTTTTAATCAACTAAAACAACTATCCCGTGAACAAACACCAATTAAATTGACAAGATCGCCAAAATGCATAATTGGAATTTAGTCTTCCATTAAGATAGTCATGAAATTGTCAGTTTTCTTTTAAACCCTTCAATTGAGTTAGCATCCCAACCTTCAAAACCAAGGTCCAATTTTTTTTATATACAGTTGATACTCCAAAGCACAAAAAAAATGACCAACAAATAAAATCTAGTGCATACCCAATTCAATTGACAAGATCAAATATAGAAATCATAAATCAAATTAAGATGCACAGGAAGAGAGACAGCGGAAGCATAATGACCTTGCATTGGCAAGTTAGATTTCAATTTCCAAGTATGAGATGCAGAGTTTCGACCAGAGAGACTCGTCCACCACAGTGATATGCCATGAACAAACACCAATTCAGATATTTTGTAGGAACCACCTCTTAATCAATAAAAGACAAAAAAATTGCAGAGTAAAGAGACGAACTAGTGCAATTGACAAGAAGAATTGCTATTGACGAAAAGATAGCCATTTCGCAGGCAAGTGATGAGAACACGAAGGGGAGGCATTTGAAGAAGTGGTGACTGCTTGAAGATCAGTTGAGAGAGTTGAGGGCATTTTTTTTAGGGAAAGAGTTGAGGGCATTTTAATGTTTTCTTCTATATTTTCTCAGCAACCATGAACGCGGGAATTTTGATACAAACTTCCGCCTCTTTTTTGGTACTAGGAAAATTAGATAAATGTCCAAAAAAAAGAGGATAGACACAATGTTTGCTTGATATTTTATCATTTTCTTCAAAATACTTGGGAATTTCCTTGGGGATTTTCATAGGGGATTTTCATGTGTCAATTATATTTTAACTTGAAATTTGTTTAATTTAATGAGAAATGAGGTTTCAATTGCCTTGATGTATTTCATAACTAGATTAAGGCTTTATTCTTTTAGACTGAATTAATGAAAATTCAACAGTTCAGTTTAGTTTAGTTCAAACAAATTCAGTTCTCTTCAGGAAAATTCAGTTGATCAGTTCAGTTAGTTTCCTATCACAGTTTTAATTCATTTCAATTTAATTCAGTTCAGTTCAGACAAATTAAGTTCAGTTCAGTTCAAAAGAACAGAACCTAAGTAATACTAAGTTATGGTAACTTCATTTAACTTAAAATGAACAAAAATAAAGTGATATAATGTGCACACTCGTAGAATATTATATTATTTTCTACAATACAAAAATTAAATACTCTAAGACCTTGTTTTTCAACTTATTTTTGCTTACCTGAACTTATCAAAACTATTCTAAACTTATCTTTACTTATTAGATTGTATTTAATAAATTGGTACTCAAACCTTATTTATGTTTATTTTTGTTGAACTTAATTTATTAGACATTATTAGTCCTTATTAGATCTTATCTGAACCTGCATCAACTAATTTAAACTTAACCAAACATATTCTTTCTTATAAGAACTGAAAATAAGGTGATGAATAGAATAGGGCCTAATTTTGGGTTTTTTTACTGTTGTCATTTTTTCCCTTCAACTGTATTTGTTGTTTCTGTATATTTCTATCTGCATAATATTGAATACAAAATCGAAAAGATTTAGGTGAGACCATCTCAGTATGTAACTAAGACAAGTTTTTGCCAAATTCAATTTACATGTAATTGTTCTAAGTTCATGCAGAATTGTTAACAGTTTATAGATATTTATTTTGTTACTTGTTTATGCTTCATATATATATATATATATATATATATATATATATATATATATGGTAACTTGATAACAGATAACAAAAGAATATATACACTTTAACCCCACTAGGGAACTCCTTGGGAGTGATGTTTCCCTTACCATTCCCTCTCCCTCCCAACGAGTTTCACCTACAATGCTGGCTAGTTATATCTGCGAGAGGAGTCAGTTCCGTAAGGTCTTTCATTTTACCTACCTAAAGTAAACAAGCATGAGTTAAAGTTTCTTCAAATTAGTTTTGCAATTACCAAACTATTAAATTGTCAAAATACCAAAAGATAATAAACTTTAATTCAATAATTAATTAACATCACAATTCACCCTTAACTAAGCATTAAAAAGTAAAACATAACTTTTTTTCCTCAATTTGCTTTGTCAACCTTACTAATACCATGTTCTCTCCACCTCTAGAAACTAATATTATTAATCACTATAAGTTATGACTAGTATACTCAGTTTGCCATCACTAGATATTAGTGTTAAAAAAAAACTCAATTTAATCATTAAAAACAAATAATTTCATACAACTAATAGGAGCTATTTAAGTTCAAATATAATTCAAATAAGTTTTCATATCACTATAACATATAATCAATTCAAAAGACCTATAGTATCAAGTTTTACCAATAATCGTGGTTCAGAATTCTATGTTCGAGATAAATGAATTTCATTAGTTAAGATTACTCGATTTGTAAAGGAGTCATGTCTTTTTGACCCTGAATGATAATAATATCTTGCATATGGTTACTATAATTTATGTAGGTCATGTCATGCTCCCCTTATTTTCATTTATTTTGTGAAAAGTAAGTGAACGTCAAATTGGGATAAGTTGTACGTTTGGAGAAGTTTATAATATCATAATGGTGTACGTGTTAATTCTATTAATCTGATTTTCACTTAGTTGAAAATTATCTAAACTTAAATGGACTTAAGGACTGTTCTATTCAGCTTATACTTAATTGAAATTATCTTGATTTATCTTTACGTATCTAAATTCATTTAAACTTAATTAGAACTTATCTGAAATTATTTGAATCTTATTAAAGTTAATTTTGTTAGGTGTTATGATTTATTCGAATTAACTTATTTCAATTTATCAAAACTTACTAAAACTTATTTGAAATTATTGAAACTAATCTAAACTTATCGTAATTTTTTTTTCTGATTTAAGTTAAAATAAGGAACAAAACATTGCCTTATTAGAAGTTATCATAACTTATTCATCTTGTATATGTACTTGGGTAGCAATTAGCATTTAGTTTTCCAAACACTTATGTGAACTTATTTGTTTGAAAAAAGTGGAAATAAGGTGAGCAGGATAAGATCATGGTTCAATTCCGACAACAAATTGAAACTATGATGTCTTCTAGCAACTAACAGTAATATTACTTGTTTCCAGTGGCAACAAATTATAATTTGTTGCCATAGTTTATTTCTAAAGAGCACCAAATCAAAAATATCATATTATGTAGCAACAAATAGTAAAATGACTAGTTTCTAATGTAAACAAACCAAATATGGATTGCCATAGTTTGTTGCTAAAACTAATCCAACAAATATATTTTATTTTTCAATTTTTTTGGTAATACAAGATGTTTATTGTATTTAGTGACGAACCGTAACACAATTTGTTTATAGACGCCTCAAATTAAAAAATCGGATGCCATTTTCGCAACAGCTAGTAAGACTACTTGTTGCCAAAAGCAACACATTAAAATTTAGTTGTCAGAGTTTGTTGCTAAAACTAATTTGAGGATATCTGTTCCTATTTTAACAACAAATAATATAATTACTTGTTTCTTATGGCAACTACTTAAATATTTGTTACCATAGTTTGTTTCCAAATAGAAACCAATTAAAAATATGATGTCATCTAACAACAAATAGTAAAATGACTTGTTTTGAGTGTCAACAAAACAAGTATTCGTTGCAATAAAATGGCAACAAATTAAAAATTTGATGCCATCTAACAACAAATAGTGAGACACTTGGTCTCTAATAGAAACAAATTAAAACTTCGTTGCCATCATTTGATTAAAAAAGCGCTACTTTTGTAACAGGCAATAAAAAAATTATTATTTGTTGCTACTTATCAACATTTCAAAAATCTGTTGCCAAGCTACATTTCTATAATGCCTTCATTTTTGTTGTCTCCCCTTCATTGACCAAATGTTGGAGAGGCTTGCTCGTCATTCACACTTTTGTTTTCTCGATGGTTATTCCGGATTCTTTCAAATCCCTATTCATCCGGATGACCAAGAGAAAACCACATTTACTTGTCCGTATGGGACATTCGCATATCGAAGGATGCCCTTTGGTTTGTGTAATGCCCCATCTACTTTCCAAAGGTGTATGACGGCAATCTTTTCTGACATGCTAGAGGATTCCATTGAGGTGTTCATGGACGATTATAGTGTGTGTGGTTCATCTTTTGACACATGTCTAGTTAATCTTGAGTGTGTATTGAAAAGGTGTCAAGAGACGAACCTCGTCCTGAATTGGGAGAAATGTCACTTTATGGTCGAGGAAGGCATTGTCCTTGGGCATAAAGTGTCAAAGAAGGGCATTGAAGTGGATCCGTCAAAGGTTTCGGTTATTAAGAAGCTTCCGCCACCAAATTCGGTGACGGGAGTTCGTGCTTTCCCTGGACATGCGGGTTTTTACCGGCGTTTCATCAAGGATTTTTCTCAAATACCCAAACCATTGACGAATCTACTTCAAAAGGATGTACATTTGAGTTTGATGAGTCTTGTATTAAGGCTTTTGAAACTTTGAAAAAGGCCCTCACTTCTGCCCCCATTGTGCAAGCTCCGGATTGGAGCTTGCCTTTTGAACTGATGTGCGATGCTAGTGATTTTGCAGTGGGCGTTGTTCTTGGGCAACGCAAGGAAGGAAGGCTACATGTGATAGCCTATGCAAGTAGGACCTTGGATGATGCTCAACGGAATTATGCAACTACGGAGAAGGAGATGTTGGCCGTAGTCTTTGCATTTGACAAATTCCGGTCCTACTTGACCTGCAATAGGGCTATTGTGTATACGGATCATTCAGCGGTCCGTTATTTAATGAGTAAGAAAGATGCAAAGCCTCGGCTCATTAGGTGGGTGCTGCTTCTTCAAGAGTTTGATTTTGAGATGAAGGAGAAAAAGGGGATGAAGAATGTGGTAGCTGATCATCTTTCTCGTCTCCCTCTTGATGAGAAGGTCTTGGATCCTGACGAGACCCCTATTGAAGAAGATTTGAGAGAAGAAGCATTATTCGCCATTCTGAATAATGAGGTTCCATGGTTCGCAGACTATGCGAACTACTTGGCTTGTGGGATTGAACCTCATGGTTTCAATTCTCAACAAAGGAAGCGATTTTTCAAGGAAGCTTCGAGGTTCTATTGGGATGACCCTCTCTTGTTTAAGAAGTGCGTCGATGGTGTGTTTAGAAGATGTGTGCCCAATCATGAGATCACATCGGTGTTGAACCATTATCATACCTTGGCATGTGGAGGGCATGGTGGAGCAAGCAAAACTATTGCTAAGGTGCTCCAATGTGGTATGTTTTAGCCTTCATTGCAAAAAGATATTCGTGAGTTTGTTTTGAGCTGTGATAGATGTCAAAGGAGTGGTGGCATCACGAAAAGACATGAGATGCCTCAACAAAACATTATAGAGGTTGATCCCTTAGATGTATGGGGAGTCGACTTTATGGGCCCTTTTGTCCCTTCTTTGGGCAACATGTACATCCTTGTTGCGGTTGACTACGTAATTAAGTGGGTTGAAGCCATTGCCTCCCCCACAAATGATCACAAGGTTGTAACCAAACTCCTTAAGAAGATCATCTTCCCAAGGTTTGGAGTGCCCCGAGTATTGATAAGTAATGGCGGTTCACACTTCGCCAAGAAGCAATTGGAGGCACTTTTAAAGAAGTACGGGGTGAATCACAAAGTCGGACTTCCATATCATCCCCAAACTCAAGGCCAAGTTGAAGTCTCCAACCGAGAAGTGAAGAATATCCTTGAGAGAGTGGTGAATAAGACAAGGAAGGATTGGTCGTTGAAGCTTGATGATGCTCTTTGGGCTCTTCGCACGGCTTTCAAGACGCCTATAGGTACCACTCCATATCGCCTCGTGTATGGCAAAGCTTGTCATTTGCCGGTTGAACTCGAGCATAAAATTTGGTGGGAAATCAAATAGCTCAACATGGATCTTCACTTGACGGGAGATGCCCGGAAAGGAAAGCTAGTTGAGCTTGAGGAACTCCGGTTTGATGCATATGAGAGCTCGAGATTGTACAAGAAGCAAACAAAGAAATGGCACGATCACCGGATTCAACAAAGGGACTTCCGGGTTGGAGACAAAGTCTTGTTGTTTAACTCAAGGCTAAAGCTCTTCCCCGGAAAATTAAAGTCCAAGTGGTCGGGGCCCTTCCAAGTGTTGAAGACTACACCTTATGGAGCCTATGAGATTTTGGCGAGAATGGTCCGTTTTTGGTGAACGGTCAAAGACTGAAGATCTACCACGATAATCAAGCCATCGGTTCTGTTGGTTGCTTGATCCTTCGCTCACCCGAGCGCACCCCTTGAAGAGCATATCCTTTTAGTCAAGCTAATGACTTAAAACAAGCGCTACACGGGAGGCAACCCGTTTCTCTTTTTCTTTTCCTTTTTCTATTTTTATTTTTAGTCTAGATTTTTGTTTTACCAGCTAGCCATGAGAGCTAAATCGAGCTTAAGAGGATATGAGTTTGTGTTTTCACAGTTAACCATGAGAAAAGAATTTCCTGGCAGTCTGTTTGGTGCGCCCGCACCAAACAGACCAATTTCGTCTTCTTTTGGCAGAAGAAATGGTGCGCCCGCACTATTCGAAAAAAATTTCGAGAAATTTTGAATGGTGCGCCCGCACTACTGAGAGGTGCGCCCCTACCACTCTGTCTGCAGTGGGTGAACAAAAACAGAAACTTTGGTGCACCCGCACCTCCTATGAGGTGCGCCCGCACCGTTCAAAAAAAAATTTCAGAAATTTTGAACGGTGCCGCACCACATAGAGGTGCGCCCGCACCAATTTCCCCGCAAACTTCTGCAGCAGGCAGGAAGTTTGGTGCGCCCGCACCAAACCCCGACAGCACTTAAAACACGAACGCTGTTCTGTTTTTCGGCACTCACAAGCTCACTTTCTCTCATATTTTCGAACTCCCTCTCTCCCTCATTCACTTTCTCTCACTTCAACCTCTCTAGATCCGGCAACCACCGCGACTTTCCGGCGACCTACGACCGTCCTCTCACCGGAAAAATCATCTTCTTTCTCTCTACAACAATCAAGTGCATCAATTTGGGGGGTTTATGCATGATTTGGATTTCTAGGTTTTCAAAATTGGGGATTTTCATCTCCAAGTTGGTAATCTCTTTCTAAATTCTTGTTTTTCATTTATAATCTTGTTATTTGGACTACAAGTTTGTTTTCTTTTTAATTGCATGCTTGTTTTTCTTCTAGCTTTGGTTTGTTCATGAATTTTGCCCAAATTTGTGATTGGTGTTGTGATGAACTAGTTTAATTGTATTTTCTTTGTGGAAATTTCATAGTCTATGAGATTTTTGTGAACTAAATTGAATAGTTTGAAGTGATTTGATGAGAAAGTATTGATAAACATGTTGTTGGATTGTTGATTGTGTGAATTGAAGAATTTTGCGAGTTTGATTGAGTTTTCGGAGTAGAATTAAGTTCTTGCTTGTTAGCAACTTCGTTGCTATTGATTGTGGGATTTATGTGCTGGTAGATTTTTTCTTTTTAGGTCTTTTGTGTGTTATTAGTATGGTGATTTGTTTGACCAAAGGTATTGAAGAGTCCCATTGACACGGCCCCGCCCTTTGTTTTTCCCCCGTTTGAAAGAAAATATTTCTTAAATTATTTTTAAACACCACCATGGAAAAAAGGTGGTGAAGGATCATCCTCCCGGGCTAAGAGAGCTAAAACAGGGTCCTCCTCGCAGGGACCCTCTTCTAGCTCTAATCCCCCTCCCATCTACCCTCTCAAATTCCCGAATGCTGCACACCGTCAGATTTTTGCACAACTTTCGAACCGAACTCTGCGTCCCACGAAGTTCTATGACTCTGATACCCGCAAGCACCTTAATATCGACACGATAGTAAGGGAGATGGCAGGAAATCTAGGGTTGTCGAACTTCCTTCCAGTCCGGGAACCTACTTATGACCAACTAACTCTTGAGTTCTTGAGTTCGTTGAACATAAGTCAGGAGCCGGAATCCGGTGCTCTGACTATCCAAGCTCGTATTTTTAATCAAGTCAGAACACTGTCTTTTGACGAGGTATGTGACACATTTGGGACGGACTCTAGTGCCCCATGTGATGCCCCCTCAGCAACAATTTGGCAGGGGTACAATGAACAAGAGTGGTGGACCAAAATCATTGATGGCACCACTCAATTTCAGACGAACTTGTCCAAAGCTTATGAGATTATCCATCCTGCTCTCCGCTACTTCCATAGGATGTTGGTTTATACCTTATTTCCTAAGCAAGAAGTCGGGCAATTGAGAAAGGAAGAGCTATTGGTTCTCTGATTGGCCACTGATGGGGCCTGTCGTGGAGCCCGAATAAATTTTACAACTATCTTCCTTAATCAATTGCAAGAGATTAGGGGGGGTACTACGGTAACCAGGGAGATCATTTGTGGTGGAATGATCACCCGGCTAGCGTATTACCTCTCGTTGGACGATGACCTGGCCCGCTTAGAAGAAAGTGTGCCTACTGTTGGTCAGTCCAACTTATTGGATAGTGCGGCCCTTCGGCAGATGAAATTTCTGCGTGGTTTTATGAAGACCAGTTGCATTTGGCTTGTGGCAGGGAGACCCTACTATTATATGGACACTGAGTTCATTTGGAATCACCCGCTGACTGTGATAACCCATGGTGGGTTCCCTTTTCCCCTATTGACCCAGTTCATTGCTCTGATATGACCTACCTTCAGTACACCACTATGGATAAGGTACCGAGGGTTCCGAGGCCCGTCCACCGCATTCCCGTGAGTGAGGGGGCCGAAGCCTCTTCCTCCCAGTCCTTTGATATGGCCTCCATCATGGCGGCCATAGCCCAGATGCAGGCCACTCAAGCTGCCAATCACCGTGCGGTTACTGCTACTCTTGACGGTATCCGCACCGACCTTGACCATGTGTCTAGGGTGGCTTGGCGAACTCATCTCGCCAATGTCCGCTCCGGACATGAGCCTCCATTCCCTAACCACCCCTACTACCCTCCTGCCTTCGACCCTAGTACCGGGCCATTTGAGGAGGCACCTTTCTGCCCCTTCCCCCACTATCCGTCTTACTTTTCAGATGGGTATTCAGGTGCGTTTTTCCCTTCTAACCCCCCTCCCGATGGGGGCAATGATGGGAACTCTTAGGTGCTCTTTTTGACCCCCCCTCCCCCTCCCTCCTTGCGCAACTCCGAGCACGGAGTTTCGCTTAAGCTTGGGGGCCTATGCATGCATGCTTATGTTTTTGGGAGTTTGGGGTCCTAGGTGGTTATTTAGGTGGGGTTCTATTGGTTGTGGGTTCGGATTGGTGACTGGTTATTCTACTTGTTTTTTCCCCCCACCCCTGTTTCATCCTAATAAAAAAAAAAAAAAAATAAAAAATTTAATTTTCCTTTTTCTGCATTTAGGGAAGCTTAGTTGCATGTATTATTTGTGGCTAAGAGTGTTCATAACTTGATTGGAAGACCTTCTTTGCATTTGACTTGATGATTTTGGAAGCCTCGTTGTGACTTTAGGTGATCTTTGAGATCGGTAACTTTCGGTAGAGTCTTTTTGAAACTAGGCGAGTTGGTTAATTGGATTGCCTTGTCCCTTCTGCGGTGAACTCCGAAGGAGGGCCAAGAACCTTGTAAGACTCATTTACAACCCTCACTTTTGATCGCCTAACTTGTGACTTGCATTTTAGCTCCCCAAGATTGCATAAGACCGAGCCTATAGAAGAATGATTTAGGCCGTTTCTTTTTGCTAGAAATAGGAACTCAAAAGCCAAAAAGCTTTAATACCTGCATAATTATCCACTTCTCAACCCATTTGAGCCTTTCTATCCTATTTTTGCTTAACCCTCATAATAAGTCATGGCCAAACTTTCCCCATAGTGGAGTACATGTCTAGTTTGTGTTGAGTTGAGTTGCTTTGATACTAAGTCTTTGGTTGAAAGTAAATTAACGTGCGTGTATAATTGCAAAAGTTGAGGAAAATTGTGAGAAAGGAAAGAAAAAAGAAAGAAAGAACGAATGCTCTTAGTGCTTCATTTGAGTTTCTATTGAAAAGAAAGAATGAGCAAATTGTTGAGATAAATAAAAAAATGTGTTCAAAAAGTGAAAATCAATGTTCCAAAAAGTAAAAGTCAAAAGTGAGAATCAAAGTTATGTGAGATTTCGATTTGAGTTGGTGTTTGGACTAGCTTGGGGAAGTTTTTACCCCCTAGTGTGTACTTCAGTTTACCCTTTTTGCACCATATTCCAAAATTGTTATCCACACCTTTAACCTAGCCCCGTTACAACCTCAATAAAGTCCCTTTTGACTTCTAGATTGGACTTGGTCAATTAGTAGTGGCGGGTGAGATTTTGTACAAGTCATGATGAGGGTCATCAAAATGTGGTAGAGGCGAGCTATTATGGTTGAGCATCCCTAGGGGGGATTCAAACTCGGGACTTGGAAGTGGAGAGGAGTGAGAATTCACTCTTAGAAAGCTTATTTTTCAAGGAGACTCGGTTGATCGGTGGATTGGATCCCTTAAGTCACTCTTGTGCTTCCTAATCATCTTCCCTCTTGTGTTTGGTTGGTCTCCTAAATCTTATTATGAGCCCATTTAGCTTGCATGTCATGTTTGTAGCTTTGCGTATAGAGCATTTAGGTTAGTTTGTTGCATGGTTTTTTCTTTTTCCTCTGTTTCACCTATTCTCTTTCTTCTTTCTCATTCTTGGTTCACTTGAGGACAAGCAAAATGCTAAGCTTTGGGGAGTTTGATAAGTGCATTTCTAACGCATTTTATGATCTCCTTTTGGTTTAGTTTGATCCTCTTTATACCCTTTTCTTCCCTCTTTCTTCCTCATTTCCCTCTCTATTTCTTTCACTTGATCATTGTTGATCACAGTGACATTTTGCTAGATTTTCGGTCAATTTTGACTTGATTTCTAGTACATTTGCTTTCACCGTGTTTTCCCGTGCTTTGATTGCAGGTATGACCTTTTCTAAGGTCGAGAGTTGGGAGATACGGTAATAGGCGGGAGTTTCGAGGAGTTTGCACGCTCGAAAATGGAAGCAAGGAAGCGTGAGCTGAGAACTATAGTGTGTCCGCACTCCCTTAGAAGTGCCCGCACACATTGGTGCGCCCACACCGCCCCACAGATTCAGCACTCTTGTTGTCAGTCAGCTGGGTGCGCCCGCACCAACTCTTAGGTGCGCCCGCACCAACTTCATGGTGCGCCCGCACCATTCCTAAGAAGTTTGGCCACCTACATCAGTAACCTTGGTGCACCCGCACAACCTAGTTCCATCAGAAAATTATAAGGCTCGTGCCTATTAAAAACAATAGAATGTTATTATTTTTGGATTATGCTTTATTCTATGTTTTAGAGAGGAATGTGAGGGTGGATATTAGAGAGAAAAACATTGGCTTGTTCTTAGATTTGAGATTCGTAGATTATAGTTTGTGATTTCTACAACATTGAAGGTACTTTTATTCGATTTAATTTCAAAGTTTTAGTTTTTATTCTCTCTTTTCATTGTTATTATTTGTTCTTCCTATCATTAGATCTCATATATTGTAGTTTCTTAATTGCTTATTTTTATTAGAATTATTATTCTCTTAATCATGCTTAGCCATAGATTAGTTATAGATTTCATGTTTTATTGCTTAGAATCCATGATTAGTGAGTAGTTTCCTATCTAGGGTTAGGGTGAAAGTATGGATTAGGGTTTAATGTATTGTTAACGTGATTGTGATGATCTAAAGATGTTTATGCATTGATCTCGGTGTTTTGAGGCCTTAGGATAGATATTGATCACATTTGTGCTTTGGTATTTTGATTTCAAATGTTCTTAATTCAATTATGAACTCTTTTATCATCCCCATGAATCAACTTAATTTCTAGGCCAAGATATTGGGTAGAAATAAAGGGGATCCTATATTAGGGATTTTCCGAATTCATTGGATCTCTTAATCAATTGACTAAAGACCATTCGAGAGAGGATTTAGTTGATTGATTAAGAGATCATTCTCGAGGACCATTCGAGAGAGGACTCTAGTATTTTAGAGGAAAGCTAACCCTTGCGTAATCATTGCCTTTGAATCACAATTGCATTAATAATCGTTGTCCACTTTGATCCATACTAGTAACCTTAACTCTAGTGTCTTCCTTATTCATATTTTCATCTCATATTTTTTGCTAGTTCTTTGATAATAGTTAGCTTTAGTTGTTACAAAAATCATTTAAAACCCCAAAAACCCTTCAATTAGGTAATCTAGACTTGCTAGACTTTAATTAATCCCATTTTCCCTGTGGATCGACCCATGACTTGCCTTTACTACGTTCTGAGTAATTGCTCATTAGGTTTTATAGATATTGTTTGAAAAGCGATTTTTGGTGCCTTAACGACGCACTAAAAACCTCTTATCAAACAACCTTAAGGGTTTACAATCGGACATGAAAATAAATACGGTGTAATGATTAATTTTGTATTTTAATTAGCAACATAAGTTAATGATGTGAAATATGGTGTTGCGACAAGTTGATTAAAATACAACCGTAAAATGTTGATCATCACCTCTATCACAATTAATTTTTTGATGATATGTAAGTTATTTAAATTCAAATGCAAGAGTCAAAAATATCATCACTCAAATATTTAGAGCAGTACAAGCTTATATTTGAATTGTATAAACTGTGCATCGCATGGGTACTATTCAACTATAGTAAAAAGCACATATCTATTCCTAAAGAATCATTTCTGGGAACCTCAGTATTTTCAGGAGAAGGTTATCTTTTCTCTGACTCATGAGATAGTGAAAATGGTAATTGATAATGTATTGTCCGAATTATCCTGTATGACACTCACTCTGTCACCTGGAACAAAATTTCTTATAGGGTTTCAAAATGGGTAGTTTTCCTTGGTCGTGTATTTTGCAATGACTATAAGTAAAAGTCAAGGACAATCCCTATAGCATGTGAATTTGTATCTTCCGATACCAGTTTTCGGCCATGGCCGATCTTATGTGGCCATGTTTAGAGTCACGAGTGAACTGGCCTAAAAATAATGCTACTACTAATATAATATATAAAAAAGTCTTCCATAACCTATGAGCGTCATGAATTTTCTAAACACCTTTATAATTAAAATAAATGAGCGCTTTTTATCTTTTGTGTACAGAGCATCACTAATGTTTTGTTTTTGTTTAAATATGTGTAAGATCATTCGGTAATTCAATTTACCCTTTTTAAAGCTTCTTAACTTAATAAATTTTAGAGGTTAGAATCTAAGTTTCGGATAGTATATAAGCGTCTTTTTGATCGAGTATATGCTTTCAATATAATTGGTATAGATAATTCTGTATATGCTTTCAATATAATTGATATATAAACATTCTTATTAAACAAAAAACTTCCCGTGCATTATGCACGGGTCCAAAAACTAGTGTTTCTTATAAAGCTTCCCTTGAAATGATCTCATAAGCAAGCATTAGAAGCTCCCAAAGAAATTCACTTTAGCTTGCGGAACTTTTTCATGTTAAATGGGCTTATTCAAATGTCTTACATTAAAAAAAAAAAGAGGAAGACCCTAAACCCCCCCAAAGTAAACCCACGGTCAACACCAACCACGCCCTCCCTATTCTTCCCTCTACTCTCCCTTGTCCCCTACTCTAGCCCCTAAGGTGGAAGCCACCACTCAGCACTCAAACCACCTCCCTTTTTGCCCCCTTAACATCATCTATAAGTATTCAGTGAATTAGGGCTCAGAAAATCATTCCACAACATCAAGAAAATCACAAAAAACTTTATCTCTCTCAGACTCTCACTCCTCCTCTCACGGCACCACCACACCACCACCAATGTGCGCACCACCTTCGGTGCACCACCACTCCTCCGAACACCAGGAACCCTCGCCAATCCTCCACCGCGGTCGCGCCGCACCGTAGCGCCACCAACACTCCCCTTCCTCCTTCGCGCTCTCCCCTGCTTCGTTGTGCTTGTTGCTGCTCTTGTTCGCTGCTGTGCCTCACCACCTACTCGCCGGATACCGAAGAACACCACCGCCTTCCCGCGCTGCCGCCTACTCCAGCCGGACGCTGCCTCTCGCCTGCTCCCCTGTGTCGTCCCTGCTCTTACGTAGCAGAGGTAAAATCTACCTCTTATAATTAGTTTTTCCCCCCAATTCTGAACTTTAACTTTAGAAATGTAGCCCAAGTTCACTATTGTTAAGTTAGTTTAAGTTTGGGCCCAAATCTGATTTGTTAAGTTAAACCATGATAGTTTGATTTATGGATTAATCATGTTATTGGGCTTAAATCAGATTTCTTTAAAGGTTAGTTAAAGCTATTTGGTTAATTAATTATAGCTTGGGCCTAAAACTGATTTATTGATTTCATTAACTAAACTAATTTAGTTTAATTGTTGTATGAATTTGGTTGGACTTAAAAACTGATTTTTTTAGTTAACTAATTGTGGGCTTAAAATCTGATTTATTAGTTAAGGTACTTAGTTTAATTTGGTTGCTTTGATATATTGGGCTTAAGTGGATTGATTTATTGGATTCAATTAAATCACTTAGTTTAGCTTAAACCTTTAACTAGTTTGGGCTAATATTGTATTAAGGATTAGGTTAAGAATGTCATGTTAAACTAATTAACTACTATAGTTCTTATAATCTGAATTTTATAATTGAAAATTAGAAACACTTTTGTTTATATAAATGACTTCATATTTATTTCATAAGCTCAATGACGACTATTCTAATATATTAGTGTTAATGTTTTTGAATGATTAAATTAATGATAATAATAATCCAGCTAGTTTAGTAATAATCATGCCGAATTTGGTAGATGACATAAGCGGGTATTTTATTGATGATAATATAAACCTCACTCATTAGTTTAGATTTGTGATTCGTATTTAAAGTTAGAATTCTAATCACTAGTACAGAATCATTGATTTGCGTCGGACCTGGGACCACCATTTGCGTCGGACATTGGTCCGACGGCACATGTCTCAACGCAGATATGAGAGACATGATCTGCGTCGGACAAGGACACGACGCAGATTTTAAGCTATTTGCGTCGGATGAATCACAAAGTCCGACGCAGAAGACGCCTCGCCAGCACCAAAAAACCACATCTACGTCTGTCATTTGCGTCGCATTAAGAGGTATGCCTGCACCAAAAAAACCACATCTACGTATGTCATTTGCGTCGCATTAAGAGGTATGTGCGACGCATATGATTCATTTTTATTAAAAAAAAAGTAGGATTTACGTCGGATTGAGCGTTACATTCGACGCAAATTGGTCATTTTTCAATTAAAAAAAGCAGAAAGTCAATTCACCATACTGACATCCAATAACTCACTAGCTTCTGTTCACGAAACTGACAGCGTTACAAAATCACATCAGATCTATAATTCGATCAACGAAAAATTCACATAATCACATAGATCTGATCCTCTACGTTCCGACATTAATACATCATCAGATCCGCATTTTTACAGGAAAAAAAAATCGAACTCACGTAAATTATCTGATCGATGATAATCAATCAACAAAATGTTGAAAAAAATGAAGAAAAAAATCAATCAAGAAAATAGAAATGAGATTAAATACGAGTGAAAATAGAAATGGAGAATCAAATGAAAGACATAGAGGAAAAATAGCAGAAAAACAGAGAGGGAGGAGAGAGAGAGAAGCGTTAAACGCAGAGTACCTTGAGGAGGAACCGGAAGCCATGTGAGAGTCCTTGGAATAAAATAAAAAAATTTAAAACACCAAGGGATTGAACCCAACATGAATGAAATACAAAACATAATGAAATTAAAAAATGTACCCAACATTAAAATTCATATTATACGAAACAGAAATACATGAATGAAATACAAGAATCAAATCTGAATAAAAAAACCAAGGGATTGAACCACAAAAAATTAAACCAGAATTTGTACAAAATTAAAAAATTAAAAAATGAAATTAAAAAAGTAAACCTAAAAAAACAAAATCAGATCTAAATCACCAAATAGTCTGTCATTTTGTTCGAACTTCTCGACCTTTCTTGATGTAGTCGATTTGGGGAAATTCTCGACTTCAATTTCTGGAAATTCGAACTTCAATTTGGGGAACTTCAATTCTCGACCTTTTTTTTTGTTGATGCATTGATGAAGTGTGTTGATGAACTGTGTTAATGAAGAAAGAGGAGAAGTGGTAACTGGTACGTATGAGAAAGAGAGAGAGAGAGAGAGAGAGGAGGAGAAAGAGAGAGGGACTTAATGATGGTTGGCTATGTGCTTATCTCCTTTGCTCATCGTGGTAGGGTTTAAAAGGAAATGAAAGGAAGCGGGATATGTGTGTCGCATGGGCCATAAGGTCCGACCCACATAGCCAGCGTGGTAGGGTTTAAAAGGAAGCAGACTTAATTAAGAAAATGAAAGGAAGCGGACTATGTGCGTCGCATGGGCGATAAGGTCCGACGCAGATTGTACCCTCATAGTATCTGCGTCGCATGGACACTAAGGTCCGACGCAAAACGTTGGATACGCAAAAAATATCTTTCATGATTTGCGTCGAACATTGATCGGGGTCCGACGCATATGAATTTTTTGCGTCGAATGCGGGACACATCCGACGCAAATAAATCATGATTTACGTCGGACGCCATGAATGTCCGACGCAAATGATGCTTCTGCGTCGTTCTACCTGTTGTGCGACGCAATTCAGGAGACGCAAATCAACTTTTTTCTACTAGTGAATGTTGTCATAACATTAATTAATGAAATATTTTTCGTGAACTTATAATTTATTAAAGAAATGAAATAATTAAGATATGGAAGTTATATTTACAAATCTTTAAACATAAATCATCAATCAAGATTTGTCTATTTGTTATTATCACCTCAATGTAACTTTATTATTTAAAAGATATAAAACAGAAGTTAGAACTACGATTATTATAAGTACTATGGTGGCCTAATGGAAGAATAGCCTATTTATTAGAACCTTATTAAAGGAGAATAAGAACTACTATATGAAGTTTAAGCATTTCCTAAAATGCCACTTAGTTAGTAACAAACCCCGTTATTTAATTCTTTATTAGATTAAAGGAAGGAATATTACAAGTCTCCCCCGACTCTCAAGAAAACTTAACTGCGATACTAGGTAACGTCTACTGCTAACACCAGCACTCCTCCTTCCAACTTTTTTTTTTATATGATGCTTTTATGAAATGTTTATGCTATGTTATTTATGAAGTACGGGATATGAAATGTTTGCTATGTAAATAATGTTTATTAAATGATTTAATGCTATGAAGTATGATGATTTTGATGTTATGAAAATATGATTAGGATTATGTTTAATGATTACAATTACGTTTCATGATTATGATTGCGATGATGTAATGTAATTATGGTTACGTTCTGATTAAGATTCATTATATGATTAAGATTACGATTACGATTATGTAATGTAATTATGATAAGTAAAAGAAAACGAAACATGATAAAGATAACTGGAAGAACGGTTCTTGGCAGTATTATGTTATGTCGGGTCGTGCACGTACCTTCTGGCGGGTTAGCCACCTTCTGTCAACGGTGCATATGTCCTTGGGTGGTTCCATGTTATGTTTTGGGCATTATATACCACCTTATGTATGTGGGGGCCAAGGTCCTCGGGTGGTAGCCTTCTGTTTATGAAAATAAAATTGGGGAGACATCCTTTACGTTGTACTTGCCAAGTTACCAATATGATTAAGTAAGATGAAAAGAGAATGATGAAGCTTATGATTTGATATGTTTATGAAATGATTTGATATGTTTATGAAATGGTTTTACTGTGTCTCTTCTCCCTGTTTGCTCACGAATGAATTGAAATGTTTTACGATGTTAGAGTAGTATATTACTGAGCCTCGGCTCATGACGTTTTGTTTTCTGTTTTAGGTACTGATGATGATAACGGGATGGAGTAGCTGTGAGGAGTTGTTTAGTTTTGAGCTTTCAATGAACACTTATAATTATAGTTTAAGTTTATGTCAAACTATGTCAGTTGCTAAGTTTCAACTTAAGTTTTTATTTATGGATAATTATGATGTTTTTAAGTTATAATATGTTAAAGTTTATGAATTTATGTTTGCCTGGTGCTTTCCAATCGGAAAGTACGGTAGTAACGCACCGACCGTCTAGGTTCCGCTGCTAATGACTCTTTAATCAACCTAATAATGATTACTAGAGGTCGGGGCGTTACAACTTATCAAAACTAAACAAATTTTTATCTGAACTTTGGCCTAAAACTTTGTCTAAAAGGTGAAAGAATGCACATGGAATTGATGATCAAACTAAGATGTACATAATATTATTACTTAATTCATTTATATATGTAGATTAATAACATTCTTCTTAAGCTTAAAAGACGAGATCCTTAAATGATCTTATTATGCAGTACCATACTATACACTAGTGGAAAACTTAATCAGATCCAGTCAAAACACGGGTTACTGATGCGGTTTTGGACCTGGTCAGTTGACAAAAGTCAACTGTTTTGGTTGAAAATCGAATCAGTTATCCACTAACTTATATAGTTAACTGGTCCGGTGTTTGGGTGAAAGCCAGATCAGTTGAGCCCCAAAAAAAACAAAAAATGAAAATATTCTTTTTTAGCAAAACCGGTGCTAATTAAGTAAAGTGGTGCTATATTATGAGTCGAAGGGAATACAAAATGCGCGGAATTTTGTGCTAATTAAGTAAATGGGGATTTACTGAAAGTTGTTGATTAAAAAAATGTAACGGAAATTAGAATTTTATATGGGTACCATTGGTCGGTTTATAGTGAATGAGAATTTAATATGGGCACAAACTTTTAAATATACAAAAGTAGAAATACTATAAATGGGAACTAAAAAGAAAATATGAATAATTTTTTAGGACACCTTAAAAGAAAATCAAAATGAAATGGATAGAGTATATTAGAAAAAAGTCAAAAGGTTAAAACTTAAAAAGAGAGAGGAATAATTATTAGTCAACTTCAGATTATGATTTATGCATGATGCAAAGTGGACTCTTGAATTCACTTCTATATATATATGACTGCCGCCAAATCAAACGATGTTCTGCCATATCATATCCCTCACCAGTTTCACTAGTACTAACATTTACAGCCTAACTTGTCAAAACTCAAAAAGCAACCACCTCTATAAAAGTAGGACAATCCCCATATTTTACAATCTCACCTATCATCTCAATCTCATCCCCTCTCTCTCTCTCTCTCTTTCTCTCCTCTAACAACGCACCATCAAGATGGAAAACCAAGATGAATATCTAGGATTTGTATTGAAAAAAGATCCAAAAGACCTGAGGATAAACCCAGTATTCATCAACATATCACCCCGAAATTTCAACAAGTTTCTTTCATCAGCAACCACTCAAACCAGGGACAACATCATTAATGGTATCAACAATATAGTGCCAGCCATGTGTGACTTCAGAGGTGATAATGGTATTACTTCCCTATCGATTAATCTTGCTTGCAATTTCCTTTACCACTTGACGTATCGCGACATTAACAATCTCATCCATCGGACCAATTTAACACACAATAATTATGTATCTTTCTTGAGCACACTTTCACCATCAAACAGTGTGTCTTCTTCTTACCTCGTATCCGCTACATTTATTATGTTGCAATTCAATCTATTTGAATATCATCATCAAATTGGAGTAGACATTGAGGTTTTTTTTCGTTGGGAACAAAGCTTAAACTCTTCTAGCAAGATTCTGCGTCTTCGGCTACAACAAGAACCCATCCCATTGCTGCCGATTGAACCTTCAACGCCAAGAAGTCGGTGGAAACCTCTTGGGTATGATGTTCTTGATCCCATCAGGATAATGTTTAATAGACTCGAGTTTGAACGTTGTTACAATGTCAATTTTGCGCTTACTTTTCCTCAGACAGTGGCGGGGACGAGACTGAGGGATCGATTTCGGGACGGGTTTGGAATAAGGGCTACTAATGTTTACACCCCTCGTAAGATTATACATGGTTTGCAGTTGAAGATGGATAAGTTTGGTAGTCCACCGAATGTTGTCAAATTATTTCTGGGTCCAGTTTTACACTTTAACAGACACTTTCATGGCAAAACGATTATAGTTCATTACTGCTGGACTGGTGATTGCTTGGTGCTGGGCATGAAGATTGGTATCAATTGATTAGGGTTTTGAGGTAGGAAAGATAAGGCAGAACTGCAGAAATGTAACTAAGTAGATTTTGTTTTCAGTTGTTTATAGTTTCTTTAATTTCATATTAGTTAGGAGGATCTTGTTGTTTCGTTATATTTCTGTTTTTATTTTTTTAGGGCGGCAATAATCTTGTGATATTCTTGTAGTTACTGATCTGCTTTAAGATACTTGATTAGGGATATTATGATGTAAAAATGAAAGAAGATAAGATATAATAGAATGCTTGAAATATTGGATGACATCTTCCATATTGGTGTCCATGATAATCTTTGATTCTTACCTCTTGTCTCATACTAGTTACTAAAACTTTTGTCTCATCTTTTATTATAGTCCTTTATTTAATTAGAAAAAAAGGGTTAGAATGTTGGATATCAACAGTTTGAGGGACCTTTTTTATGATTGTAATTTTTTTTATCTCCTTCTTTTGCATGAATTAATATCTCAGCAAACAATTTTATTGAGACAAAATAAATAAAGGTTGAAGAACATAAAGTATGGGAAAAAATATATAATACAAATAAAATTTAATCACTTGCAGAAGGATCCTTGTACTAAAACAAAGCTTTATCGTATCTAGTCATGATTTCAAATTTTTTTTTAGTAGCTAGGTAAAGAAATGAGCCTACTAAATTGACATATTTGGCAGATGTATCAGTCAATTTTGTAAATTAAACTCATTTTGCAAATCAAATTCAATAGGATTGGAGTGCGGGGGAATGGTAATGGAAACCTCACTCATAAAGACCTTCGGGATTTGATCTCATGACCTGGCCTTCAAGTTATGACCTCTATGCGGCTATGCGTGGCAGGTTGAGAATCCTTTATTTTCACTTGAAATTTCTATAACTTATTAAACTTATAAGATCTGATTTGAGCTTATTAGACATGATTGACTCTAATTTAAATGAAGCTTATTGGACCTAATTAGGACTTGTTACATCTGGTTGGAACTCGATCGTTAGACCTTATTGACACCTACTTTTGACCTATAAGCCTTTTTTATTATTTTTTTGCTACATTTGTGAAATAATAATTATACTTTCTTGATAGTTATTTGTCTACGTATTTGCTTTTGCATAGTCTCCCATACACACCTTTAACTGTGAATATCTTTATTTAGAGATTAGTAAATATTATGAAAATCGAATATTTCAAAGCAACAAATCGAGTTGAATCAATTAAAATCTTTCACAATCATATGTAGTTTTTTTATGCATAATAATAACTAATGTAAACATGCATGCATTGTCAAATGTTTCAAATTTTAATTTAAATATTCCAATTGAGTTAAATAAAAGAACATAGAGTACTCTCTCTGCATTTTTTTAGTAATCTCACTTGGATTTTAACACTATTTTTACAATTTTGACAATATTTAGTATAAGTATAATATTACTAGTATTAATTACATTATAACCTAATAGGTACTCCATCTATATTGTTTTACTTTGCCTGTTTTGACAGTGTCGTTTGCATGATGCACTTCTTTGACCTTAAATATCTTTTATTACATACTACCTCCGGTTCCGAAAGATCTTCCCTATTTGACATTTTTCACTATTCACAAGTTTCACTTTGATTGTTGTTTGTGACTTATACGTAAGAAAAAATATAGTCATGTGGGATCTTGTTAGATTCATCTCAATATGTGTTTTATTAATATCCACTTTTTAAAATTTTTTCAAATACACAATTAGAGATATTAGTGTCTAAAGTTTTGCATTGGCATGCGTGAAAAGTGAAAGAGGGAAGATCTTTAGGAACCGGATGGAGTATGAGTAAAAATTATTACGATTGAATATTAATACATGTATCATTGAGAAGAATAAAAAAGACCCCACATGACTATTTTTTTCTTCTGATATGTTAAGAATAATTTTGAAGATTCTCTTTAATTGTGAATAGTATCAAGATTCCAAGTGAGGAAACTAAAAAAATACATAGGGAGTATGAAATATCAAATATTAATATTATATAAATTATGGACAATTTTCCAATGCCTACAATAATATTGTAACCACCATAGCTTTTGTAATCTGGACCATTCATTTTTAATTCTACCTCGACTTTATTCAGTAAGTTGAATTCATATTTAAATTATAATTAAAATTTATACATTAATAAATTTGTATACTTTATAATTATTGTATATATTAATTGACTTTATATTCCACAAATCATTGTTAATGGTGATATAAAAAATCTAAAGAAAGAAAAAATACTCCAGAGGGAAGAAAATGATTTTTCCCAATTATCTACTCCGTCCGTTTCTTTTTAATCTACACATTTTCCTTTTTGGTCTGTTTCTTTTTAATCTACACACAAAAGGAAACCACGTATACATAGGACTCTATACATATGGAAATATATTATTTCCTAACACCCCCCTCAAGTTGGGCATGGGAAAGATCATGAATGTCTAACTTGGACACCAACAAATCAAATTGAGTCTTTCCAAGGGCCTTGGTGAAAATATCGGCAAGCTGAGTCTTGGTAGGCACATATGAGGGAATAATGAGACCATCATTAACTGCATCTCGCACAAAGTGGCAATCAACTTCAATATGCTTCGTACGTTCATGGAAGACGGGATTCTTAGCAATATGAAGAGCAGACTGACTGTCACAAAATAGAGGAATAGCCTTGGGATGATGAACACCCAAGCTCAACAATAAAGCCTTCAACCACTTCAACTCACAAGTGATAGAGGCCATAGAACGATATTCTGCCTCGGCAGAAGAGCGAGAGACAGTAAGCTGTTTCTTGGTCTTCCAAGAAATAGGAGAATGACCCACAAAAACAAGCCAACCTGATAATGAACGACGACTGATGGGACAAGCAGCCCAATCAAAATCACACCAGCCCTGCAGAGAAAGATCACTGTCAGCTCGTAATAGAATACCCTGGCCAGGAGTACCCTTCAAATATCGAACGACACGCAAAGCAGCATCCCAGTGCTCAAGGCTCCTGCATAAACTGAGAAAGAACATGAACCGAATAGGCCAAGTCAGGACGAGTGACAGCTAAATAGATCAAGCTCCCCACAAGGCGACGATAAGTTGTAGGATCAAATAACAGAGGACTAGAAGCATGCGCAAGACGATGATTCTATTCAATAGGAAAGCCACTGGGTTTAGAACCCAACAAACCAGAATCAGAATTAATATCCAGGTTGTATTTTCACTGACAAAGAAAGATACCAGAAGCACTACGAGCAACCTCAATACCAAGAAAATACTTCAGAGAACCCAAATCTTTCACCTTAAAACAATCACTCAAATAAGCCTTGAAAGAAGCAAGAGCATCGGAATCGTTACCAGAAATGATAATGTCATCAACATACACCAAGACATTGATCTATACAGACTTGCGAGTGAAAGTGAATAAAGAATAATCAGAGAAAGATTGAAGAAAACCATACTCTTTCAAAGCAGTGACCAACTTGGCAAACCAACACCGGGGAGCCAGTCTCAAGCCATACAAAGATTTACGCAGACGACAAACAAGGTTAGGATTTGAACACTCAAACCCAGGAGGAAGCTTCATATAAACCTCTTCTTCTAAATCACCATGAAGAAAGGCATTGTGCACATCCATCTGATGAAGCTCCCAATTCTTGGAAGCTGCAATGGCAAGAAAAGTACGAACAGTGGTCATCTTAGCAATATGAGCAAAAGTCTCGGTATAATCAATACCGGCCTCCTGATGATTGCCTAAGACAACCAAGCGGGATTTTTAGACGCTCAACATCACCATTAGACAAATATTTAGTGCGATACACGCACTGACTACCCAAAGCACGTTTCCCGGGAGGCAACTCCTCCAAGGTCCATGTGCCATTATCCTCGAAACCCTGAATCTCAGCCTGCATGGACTTCTTCCACCCATCACATCTCATAGCCTCCTTAAAGGATTTTGGTTCAGTAGTAGAAACAACAGTTGCAATGAACTTCAAATAATTCGCAGAAAAATTTGCACAATTTATATAGTGAGCTATAGGATAAGGAGTACATGAGGAAGGAGACAGAGAGGAAGTAGAAGAAGATGGACTTTTCGAAACAACGGAGTGAGTAACATAATCCTTCAACAAAATAGAGGGAACCTTTTCCCTCATACCACTACACAAACGATCAGTAGGAGGAGAAGAACAAACTGGATCAGCGTGCGGCCCAGCAGGGCCCAAAGACGAATCAGGTGGGTCAAGCGCTTGAGAAGTAGCGCTGGGCAGAGTGGGGCTGGTAGTAGGTGGGCTTGGACTTCTCAGAAATAGGGGAGCTGGGAGCATTTTGTGGAGAAGCGCTGGGCTGGGAGAGTGAGTTGGGTAGGGAAATGTCGTGGATTGGGCCTGGAAGAGGGATATTTGTGGGCGCTGCATTAGAAGCGCTGGGTGAGGTTAAAGGGGAAGGCAAATTTGTGGAGGGTTTATATTTTGTGGGTTGGCTCACGGGAGAATGGGTTGAAGGAGAGATTTGGGAATTTTAAGAGGGAGAGGGGGCTGGAGATGGAACAACCACCATATCATCCGCAAAATCATCATGAATTAAGTCATCACAAGGCACCAAATCTTCCGGAATAATATTGACATCTTCCGGAGACAAGAAAGGATACACATCTTCAAAAAATTTAACATCACGAGAAACAAATAACTCTTTTGTGTCAAGATCAAACAACCTCCAACCCTTTCTACCAAATGGATAACCCACAAACACACATTTCCTGCTACGACTCGCAAATTTATCCCCTTTAGTCTTATGATTGTGAGCAAAACAAAGACAACCAAACGTGCGAATGGCGTCATAAGCAGGTGAAAAACCAAAAAGAATATCAAAAGGAGATTTATTGTTTATGAGAGGAGAGGGTGTACGATTAATCAAATGAGCGGCAACAAGAACACTTTCAACCCAAAAATAAATGGGAAGGTTAGCTTGAAACCGCAAAGCACACCCAACATTCAAAATGTGTTAGTGTTTTCGTTCAACTCAGCCATTTTGTTGAAGAGTAGCGACACAAGAGGTTTGAAAGATGATGCCAATAGCAGTAAAAAATTCAAGCAAACAATTAAACGCAGTTCTATTGTCACTTTGAACTACTTTAATGGTTTGAGAAAATTGACGATCAACCATTGCTACAAAACTCATAAACATGCCAAAAACCTCTGTTTTATCCTCCATCAAATAAATCCAAACAGCTCTAGAGAAATCGTCAACAATTGTCAAAAAATAACGAGCCCCACAAGAGGAAACATGTATGTATGGACTCCACAAATCACAATGAATTTTCTCAAAAAATGCGACTCGCTTTATTATCACTTAAAGGAAACTTAACTCTAGAGTGTTTAGCACGAAAATAAATTTTACTGCTGTAGATGGATGGCAGGAGCCAAGAGGTGATGAAGATGGTAAAAAATGAAGGGGAGCTATCTAGGTTAGGAATGAAGATGGATGGTTCAGAGAATCAGAGGAAAACCGGGAGCTGTGGGATGCAACCATCAGATACACAAGGGAAAGTAAGGGCAGAAGAACAATTACACAAAGTTGCGGGGGTAAAATGGTAAGCCCACTGTTACTAAGTTACAGTAGTACAACTTCTCACTTTTTAATGGGTATGGATTGATGTCTTGGCGGTTCTTTGGAGGATTTTAGAGTCAAAATCACTACTACATAAACGAGCATATGCAACGGTCTAATGCAACGATATAAGCTAATGCAATGGTTATTTGCAACGGATTATTCTAATGCAATAGTTATTGCAACGGTTTATTCTAATGCAACGGTTATTTGCAACGATTAGTAGGAACCTTTGCATTAGACCATCAACTGCAACCCCTTTATTGGATATAGGCATATAGCAACGATTTCAATTCACCCGTTGCATTTGATCACTATTGCATTTATTTGATGTACTTGATGCATCACCAAACTTCCCGAAAATTCTAATTGTACAAGTAATACCCCAAAAGCCTTCAAAAACCCTTCTCCTTGTTCATCATTTCTTTTCCTTCTGAACATTCTAATCAGGGGCGGATCCAGGAATCTAGATGAGGGGTAGCGTAATGTTATAGTAGCATAGAATTGAAAAAAAGCGTTGAAATTTTAAGGTATGAAATCCAAAAAAAACTCTAATGTAATTTAATAGAAGGAAATTGCAATTATTCAAATCGAATTCAAAAAACCATTTCACCACTTGAAAAATTTCATTTGGGAAAAACACAAGTCAAAGCAATTATTCTGTTATTTAGATAACTAGTTTTTAATGGAGATGAATTTTATTAGCTTGGTAGAGTTGAAGGAAGAATTGGATTAGAATTATCTCGATTAGCATTAGGGAATCCTAATCAACTCAACTAGTCATTCCTTAATCCTTACCTTACCCCCATTATAATTCAAGATTAGAAAACGAAATAATAACCTTACAAATCAAAATCATAACATAAGATCACAAGCTGCCTAATTTTTCGAATTCACTTATCACAAATTATCATATTCATGAATCTATAGATCCATACATTTCATAAATTGCCAGAAGTAAAACTGAGATGAGTTTGGAATGTTTTTTTTATTTCATTTAGTGTTGAACTTTTGTTTAGTCTTTATTGATTTCCTACTCAAGTTCTTTACTGAAACCTTGTCTATGACCACACATTGAAAGGTTGACTTTCAATTCTTGAACCTTGTCTGTTGACTGACTCACTAACATCTTGCCAAACAAGCCCTGTGCTCGCTGCTCACCACCGACAATGATATAACCACCAATATAGCATACATCAGCAACCTCCCCAAAATAAAATAAAAAAGAAGAAAATACAGAACATGCCCACCTCACCTTAAAAAATTCAATTCTTCTCCGTTCTCATACACAAAACTAGAAAATTGTATGAACCCAATTCTTGAACAGAAAAATCAATTCTTACCGAGAAGTTTATTTAGTAAAAGAAATTCAAAACTATACCAAACCAATCTAAATTTAAACCCATATATCCAAAGATTAAGCTCAATTCTCTCTAGTGGAATGATCTCAAAGAAAAAAAAAATCAAAATCTAGACAAGAAATTTCAGAAATTTACTTAAAGAACTATCACAAAGACAAATCACCATTTCCATAAATCCCAACCACCCCTGCGACCCAAAATAATATACATTAAATTTCAATTCTTCAGATCTCAAACCTGGACGTCTGAGATGCGTTTAAATCATGATGATATTGAAGCTCTGTGTGAGAGAGAGACGAGGGAAGGAGGAGAGAGAAAAGCGGAAAAAGGAAGTAAGGCTTGACAATTATGACAGAAGACTAGAGTAGGGATTGCACGCAAACCTACTGACACTCCTTTCTTTTCTTTTTTAAAAGGAAAACTTAATTTTTTAAAAAAAAAAAACAGCGGTAGCACATGCTACCCCTCGTTTGATTCTAATACCAGCAAATCTCTATAATAGACAGCAACGAAGATTGATATGTGATCAATTCCAATATCAGCATGACGCGGTGAATGAAATCGGTTCCTAACTAACGGCGGCCACGATTATTCTCGCAACTGCTCGCCGACAATGGGGTTACAAAAAAACTCCAAAATTCTCAAAGATTTCATCACCTCTCTCTCCAAGTGATGAACTTCGTCGAAACTTATTCACTTTGTCAAAACGGCGGCGATATTTTTCGGGTATTCCTCTCAACGGGTAACTCTTTCTCTCAAGTATTCCTCTCAACCTTCAACTTTTAATTTTGTTCATCTTTTAAACCCTAAAATATCGTCAAATGTCACAAATTTATTATACTTGCAAAATTTGTGGTTATTGCGAACCAAGAAAATTAAAATTCAATCATGGTGCACTCTTTTAATTAATATCCAAGGCAATAAGCTGTAATTTTGATAGTTTCCACCACGTGTTCGATGAAACGTCTAGTAGAAATTATCATGTTTTCATTTCTCCTTTTTTTCCCTCTGAAATTCATTATATTTGTTTTGTGTTATGTATTGTAGTTGAAGATTTTATGAAATTAGATTAAAATTTCTCGGATTTAAATGGAAGTCTTGATTTTTTTGGGTTATATCGGTAGAATTTCATGAGAATTTGGGAATTGTGAGACAAATTATGTTTCTTTGGGATTAAATATGCTGATTCGAAATTTGTACGGTAACGTGTGGATTGAGTTGCACAAGTAAATAAATGGTGAAAGTATCAACCCATATTGAACCGACCTCGGGCAGTCCTTGGATGCTCCTTAGCTTGTTCTAACTCTATCAATCTCCATCTCTCGTTCTTTCATCATCAAGTTCAAAATCTACACCACCTTGCCAATCTGATTGGCGCACCAATGAGCAGCCTGGGTGAGGGGAGTTTCATGAATCATAATGGTGGTGGTGGTTTGATTAGGCCTATTGAGATTATGGAGAGTAAGTAGGATGAAGGTCTGGTGGAAGGAGGATGTAGGGGCATGATTTTATGGGGAATAAGAATACTAAGGGAAGTCATCAGCAATTTGGTCTTATGGGTGAAATTGGAGGTTATAATACTAATTCCAATACTAGTTTTGGTGGTATTAATTCTTCTAATTTACCATTTGATGGGTATAATCTAGGGATTAGCTTCATAGAAAAAAGGTTGTTTTTGTTGGAGAACAGATTGAGGTTGTTGGTTGCACCTTCTCAATCAAGCAAATTCTTTAGTTCCAATTCATGCGAAAAGTTATTTGATGGTGTTAAACAATTGATATGTTAATACATTGGCACTCCAACTTATGTTTGTCGTTATTTATGTTAAAAGAATGACATTGCAACTTATATTTGTAGTTATTTTACAGATTCATTTCAAAATATGGTGTACTGTATCTGTAGGCTTGGGGTTTGCTATATCTGCATCTTTTTTGGTCTCTTTAAATTTTGGCCGAAACAGTACGTCATTTTTTTAATATTCCTGATCTATGTCCTTGGGTGCAGGCTTATAATTTCAGAAATTTACGCCCTATGCTGTATATTATTTATTGAAAGATTACAGTGCATAAAATTTATACCTTTTTGGATCTTCTGTAGCTTCATCGACCAATTTACAAGCAAATTGCTGAAAATCGGAATGCAAGTTGAGTCATATTTTGCACCATGTAATGGACTTCTTTTAGGTCTTTTCTTCATGACGGTAGGTACTTCAGATCTTGCTCCTGGAAGACTCTGAATTTGTGACAATGTGGGGTTTATGTGACTTCTTAAATCAGTAAGAAAAAAAAGTGATCTTCCTTCCTCTAAAGCTTCCCAACTTGTTTTGTTACTATTGTCCACACTCCACACAGAATATGAGTGACCTTTTGGTGGAATACTTTTATGGTAAAGAGTCTATTCTGTTGAATATCCGCTTCTGCAGTTTCAAATCTTTCTCCCTTCCATTTGGCTTGTATAAATCTTCTTTCAAAAGCTTTTAAGAGATTCATTGCTTTGGTACAGTTTCTTCCCCTAGTCTCCAAGGGTAAATTGCTTTTGCCTTGTCTTCTGACGTGCAAAGTATTAATTATATAAACCTGTGCTACACCTAGGATCATCTAGTACACATATAACCGTCAAGTTTTTGACCTTAAGCATGTTTTGAATTTTGATCTGGAGGCTCTGATTTTCTTGTTAACTGATCTCACAGAGCCATTAGGTTCACATGGCTAACTAGAGTTCTTTTCCGGGTAAGGAGATCCAATGCGTTGGTATATTCTATTAAACTATTTTCTAATGGAAAATTGAGGTGAAGATGCGTTACAGCTAAAGAATTTAATTGCTTCCACTTCGCTTTTTCCAACTCCCAACTTTAAAAAATGAAGTTCTAAGGTGAAAAAGACGTTTTTCATGTTCTCTTAGCACATTCTAATCATCACTTAAGAAACATAAGCCCACAAAGCTGAGGTAATCTATTTCACTCTCCTCAGGAAGCTTTGTGAAATTAGTGAACCATGTATAATGGTGTTACACTCATTTTTATTCTTGCTCCAACAAGTGGTCACCGAATGATTGTTGTTCTCAATGTCTATCTACTATTGAGAAAATTGATTGCACTTTTGTCGACCAATTATCTGTCCATGTTTATCTAATATTGATAAATGGTCGTATGGCATCTGCTATGGGTCAAATACATAGCATATTTGTACGGTTTACTAATTTGATCAAATACGTTTGAATTTGCAGGTGGTCATAAATGAAGATATGGAAAGCCACATTCAATAAACTAGTTGCTTATAGGATCGCATGGAAGCATTTTAGATGATGTTTGATTTATTGGAGCATTTCACAGTAGAAGTTCTCTTGAAGAGAATTGAGAAACCATAAATTTTATATAGTTTTTTTAGTTAATAGACTTTTGTAATAATATATTTCGTAAATTTGTTCATGGGAGCATGAATATTGTAGGCATAATTACTCTTATGTGTGTAAAATTTCAAAATAAATTTGTGAATATATAATTTTATATATACTAATGTAATATTACTAGACTACTATGGTATTGGAGTTGCATTAGCTACGGAGGTGTTGCAATAGGTGTCAAAATAAGGCATGATATTAGTAATAGAGGCGTTGCAATAGCTATACGATTGTGTTGCAATGTATATGGAGGTGTTGCATTAGATGCCAAAATGGGACACAATATGAGTAATAGGGGCGTTGCAATAGCTATCGGATGGAGTTGCAATAGGTATAGAGGCGTTGCAATAGGCTTTATAGCTAATGCAACGGCTATACACACCTATTGCGACGGTTCTGTGGTAGCCGTTGCAATAGGCCTAAAAGCGTTGCATTAGACCAAATGCAAGGGCAGCAACAACAACAGTTGTTTAACCGTTGCAATAGCTCTATTGCAACGGTTTTGGGCTCTATTGCAACGGTTTTTAGAGGTTGCATTAGCTCATTTATGTAGTAGTGAATTTAGGTCATTAAAAACAAATAAAAAAAGTACAATTTTTTAAGATTTATCATAGAGATTAGAGTACAACTAGTAATTGACATTAATGGAAAAAAGCTCATCGGATCCGGTCAAAATCGGGCTTATAGATTCGGTTTTGGTCCGGATCGGATGGGCTCGCAGCAGCTCGTAGAAATTAACTGGTCCGGTCCTAAACCGGATTATTTAATACCTTATTGATCCGGTCAATAGTGAAAACCGGATCAGTTAATACCTTACTGATCCGGTCAATAGTGAAAACCGGATCAGTTTATGGCAATAACTTATCCGGTTTTTCCTATTGACCGGATCAGTTTGGGGTCCTTTTATAAAAAAAAAATTGATACTGCTGTGTTAGGCAACAATCAGTCCGGTTTTGTCTTTATGCACACATTAGTTGACCTACTGCTTAGCCGTAGATAATTACGTATCGCCTCACAGTACAACAATACAAAGTAGTTGAATCTCTAAAAAAAATACAAAGTACAACAATACAAAGTAGCTTTGTAAGTTGAATCTCTAAAAAAGAAAAATACAAAGTACAACAATACGAAAAAATTAGGACAAATTACAACAATATGAAAAAATTAGAACATACCAAATGAAAATAATTACAACAATTACGAAATTACAAAATTAATTACAATTACAACAATAACAACATAACTTACAGAAATTTAAAATTACGAAATTAACAACAGGAATTACAAATCAGAAGATACAAAATGACTAAATTAAATTGAAATGAAAATAATTACAAAAAAGATACAAACAATTACTCGATAAATTAAGAAACCCTAAATTAACAACCAAAACTGAAACGAAGAATTACGAAAATAAGGGCACCAAAAAACCAATCTTTGAACCCATAAAACTTCAAGAAACCCACCAAAATAAACCCACAAAAATAAACCCTAAAAAATGCAACAATTAGAATAATAATACATAAGCAAGTAATTAATAAACCATATTATTATCATAAAAAACGTACATAAAAAGAAAACGAGAGCAGGTTACAAGGAATGAGGAAGAGCTTCAAGTTTAGCAACCTTGGTAGTGATGACATCATCACCAGAATACTTCATTTCTATTTCATCTCTTCCTCTCTTCTTGGATGATGATGATGATGAACCAGAAGCACCAGATTCAGTAGTTGCGAGGAGGAGTTTCCGGTTCCCATCACCATAATCCAATAGCCAACATACCAAATTTCATTCATTAGTAATTTCATTCATTAGTTTAAGTATTATACCCATCTTCCCCCTTTTGACATTATCAAAAAGGAGAGCAATAACATGTCAAGCTACACAAAACAGAGATATAGTCATCAAAATAATGCAAGTAGCTCAAGCAAAAGATACTAAGGATGCTGGTGCTATGTCATAATCCAACTCACAATCCGAAGTCATTAAGCAAAAAATAATCCAACTCACAATCCGAAATTATGAAGCAAGAAATAATCATGAAGGATCATGGTTGATAGCTAAGAAAGTAAGATAAAGAAAGGTAATGCAAGCTTGAAGATTTGAAATGGCAATTGGTTCAACAAGTGCTTTAACCTTTCATTTAAGATTTTCAACTTCCACAAATAAACATCATAGGACTTTCTTCGCTGTGGCACTGTGCGTGTTTCGTGCCGGTGAACAATCTATTCCCTCCCAAATATAACTAATCTTCGGATATACTTGGAATTCAAAATGATGATCTTCAAAACTTTGATAATTTTCTTCACATTTGAATTGAACTCTAGGACTTATCTAAAATAAGTGTCTTACTCTCCTTTTCATTTCTTTTCTTCTCTTTTTTTTTTATATGAAGGAGAAGCAGACCATATATATTACTAGAGTCAATCAATAAGAGATCAAAGGTAATAAGTTAATTCGGACCTTATTTTCTTTTTGATGCATCTCCGGCATTGTGCCTTGCACGGTGTGAATCGATACTTTTCATCCTTTCACGTATTTGTGTTTCATTCCAACCTTTTCATGTTCCCCCTTAACTGATGCGTCTTTCTCTTCCATCATCTTATCAAGATGTTCTTGCCCCATAAATTTGATTAATCAAGATTAAAAGCACTTGTTGAACTTTGGATCAATGGGTGAGGAAAAGAAGGATAATAATAGGGAAATGCCGATAAAAGGTGAGACATATGAAAGAAATAAATAATGAGGCACAAATGTCAAACTCATAAATAGAAAATCAGAATATCGGGATAAAGATCAAGCTTGCCATAGGAGAAAGAATTAGCATTTCATATATAGCTCAATAATTCGGCAACTTAGGATCATATAGCTCATTAGTTCGGCAACTTAGGATCATGACATTAGGACAACATCATTAGACCATTACGAGTCCTTTTTATATCAAGTAGACTTTTTCTCACAGTGTTTTACAAAGACATGCATCAACACTCTAATTAACATATTTAAAGGAGGACAACAAGCATAATACTCAACTAATTTCCAGAAATTAATCCCAAAGCCACAAATTGTCTTGTAAAATATTCATGCATGAAATTCAACATAATTACCTTGATCACACAATTGGGATATGCTTAACAAATTTTTTCAAACCACTTACCAACATCACATTCTCTATGGAGTGTGTTAGGGATTTGCCGACGTTTCCAATACCACTTATTTCTCCCTTTTTGTTGTCGCCAAATGTAACACAACCTCCATGGTAGGCTACTAGTGAGAGGAATTGAGATTTATCACCAGTCATATGTCTTGAGCAGCCACTATCGAGATACCATAGGCTGCTTCCTCTCACGTTTGCCTGCAAAAAGATCACTTGTTAATTTTAGGAACCCAAATCTGTTTGGGTCCCTTTTTCTTTCGTTGAGCTTCTAATAAGTCTTTTCTAACCCATATTTGAGTTACATATTTTACATTTTTTGCAACACTCTTTTTCTTGACATTACAATTATCCATAAGATGTCCATTCTTTCCACAGAAGTTGCAAATCAAATATTCAGGTAGATCGACATATTTTCTTTTACGAAAGTCTCTTTCAAAATTTTTGGCATTGTGCCTTACACTGTGCCTCTGGTCTGTATATTATAAACCAATTCTGTTTCGATTGCTAGTTGTAGTGGAGATATAGTCTAAGGCTTTTTGGCCATCTAACCATTTTTCATACATTTTCCGAGCAATAGTTAATTGTGATTCTAAGCATGCAACAGAAGTGTTTAGATCGCTATTTCTTTTTCTCGAAATTTCCAAATCTCTTTTAACTTTATCAAGTTCATCACTTAACTTAGCATCATGAGGTAGCATAAGTGGAACAATTCTGGATCTTTGTCTTGATTCTTTCAACTCAGTTAACTCATGTTTTAACGATTCAATTTGATTTTCATGATCCTAATTTTTAGCCTCTAGCACAGTGTATGGCACAGTGTTATTAACAACTTCTTTTGCGAGATACTTTTCGTACCTTAAGGCATTTAACTCAACATTTTTCTCTTCAACGGTTTTTTCAAGTTCATTAGTCTTCTTCATCAGTTCTTTACAGTCCTTTAATAAATCCTTATATTCCAATTCCAACCCAATCTTTTGCTTAGTTAAATTTTTTACTTCCTTTTTCATGATTGAAAAATAATCATTCATTTCTTGACAATCATCAATGATATTTCCAAGTAAAGTAACAAGTTGGTTTTTTGAAAGAAGATGTATTGAAGGTTTTAGAGAAAGAAGACTTACCTCACTGTCTTCAGTTTCATCTTGGGAGTTCGAACTTTTCGCCATTAGACACAAGGGAGAGTCGTCCTGGCACTGTGCCCTTCTCTGTGATGTCTGTATAGCATTCAGACATAATTTTTCTTCATGGCACTGTGCCTCTGACTGTTCTTCAACAGAATCCGAATCTCCCCAAACGGCAGCTTTCATAGCCTTTTTGAATTCTTTCTTGGATTGCTCCCTTCTTTCTTTGGGCTTCTCGTCATCCCATAAGGGACATTCCTTAATCACGTGATTGAAATCTCCACACTTGAAACAACCGGAGTTAGTAGCACTTTTCTCAGAGTTCGAGGTAGTACTCATACCTTTGAAATTTCCACTTTTTCTAGGATTGTTATTTTTGTTCTTTTTGAGAAATTTTTTAAATCTCCTAGTAAGAAGATCAACATCATCATCGCTATCACTATCTTCACTTTCCAATTCAGTTCTCAAGGCTAGACCTTTATTTTTTGGTTCATTAGTTTTAGAATCTAAAACAAGTTCATGAGTCATTAATGATCCAATAAGTTAATCTAGTGAGAGTTTTGTCAAATCTTTAGCTTCTTGAATAACAGTTATTTTAGGGAGCCAACGATTTGTTAAACTTCTTAACACCTTTCTCACTAAATCTTCAGAAGTATAGATTTTACCTAGAGAACGCAATTCATTAGTGATTAGTGTAAATCTAGTGAACATCTCTTTAATTGATTCTTTCTTATTCATAGTAAACATTTCATATTGTTGCACAAGTAAATCAATTCGAGATTGTTTTACCTCATTCGTACCTTCATGGACCAATTCTAGAGTATCCCATATCTCCTTTGTTGTAGAGCATGCCGAGATCCTTGAGTATTCATCAGGTTCAATTCCATATTGGAGAATGCTCATAGCTTTGTAATTCTTTTCGGCTTTTGCATAGACGACCGAATCATAGTCATCTTCATCTTTGTCGATCATCTTTCCTTCAGTATTTTTGGCTTGGATAAGGATTGGTCCTTTTCTTATGACTTTCCAGCATTCAAAATCCGATCCTTGGATGTAGATCCTCATCCTAGCCTTCCACCATCCGTAGTCTTTTCCGTTGAAAATCGGACACTTTGTGTGTCTATCTCGAGAGTCATCTTGCATGTTCATGACTTCTATTCTCTAGGGATTAGCCTTTCGAGAATAGCCTGCTCTGATACCACTTGTTGGAGTACAAGGTGACACTCAAGAAGGGGGGTTGAATTGAGTGACTAAAACTAATCGATTTTCGCAAAAACACTCTTATGGCACTGTGCCGTGCACTGTGTTATTCACTCGTAAATTCTCCGATTAATGTTTTTGCTCGAACGAAATTGTATCAAACAAGAAAACAATGAAATCAAATAATAAGACACAGGAATTTAACGTGGTTCAATCTCACCTCTGAGATCTACGTCCACACAAACTACTCTTTTATTATTTGAATCGTAAAATACCAAACCCTTGATACAATTCGATTCTCCCACTACTAACTCTAGTAGCGCTCCCCAACACTTAACCCTAACTGTTGCTACTCTCTATAATATGAAAAATTACAGAAATAATGATTCCTCAAAAGCGTGCTTCTTATTTAAGCAAATAGAGGATCGTTACAAACTTTGTTTAGAGACCTTAACTTACTAGAACTCTGTGTCGTACACTGTGCTCTGGGAGATCGTTTTCAGCTCTCAAAATCTTAATCTCATTAATCTGAAAACGTGTTATAGTATACTGATTTCTATCTCTTATATAACTTCATCAACTGAATAAGAATTATTCTCCAAGAAATAATTATCTTCTTGAATAATTTTTATTCCTAAAATAAAGGGATATAATTTTTTTCCTTTTCAAAATCCAATTTTATCTTTTATAAAAACTGATTTCCTTCTTTCCTTATAAGATAAGGATTACTCCATATCTTATCACATTTTTATTTATATCAGTTTTTTATCCAAAATCTTTATCAAAATCTTTTCTTTAAAAATCAGATTTTCTTTTCATAAACACTTTCCTTTTTTCCGAAAATCTTAAACTACGTTTTCTTTATCTTTTTTCGAAAACAAAACTTTTATCTTTTTCAAAACCTGATTTTTCGAAAATAAAAATTCTTTTTCTTTTTAAAACTGTTTTTCGAAAATAAAAATTTTTTTCTTTTCAAAACTTATTTTCGAAAATAAAAATCTTTTTCTTTCTAAAACTGATTTTCGAAATCCTTGTTTTAACAAAACTCTCCCTTCTTTTTCTTTAAACCATATAAACATGAAATTAATATAATCACCTATCTTCTTAACTCTAAGAAAATAGTTAATCATCCTAATTTCATATTTCTAATTTTAGCACAAAGTTCTAATATGTTAATTACATTGCATACACATGAATTTAATATAACTAGACCTAAACTTCCTTGTCTTCAATCATCCAATCTTGATAGCTTGATCACTATTACAAATATTCATGTTATAGCATAAGGTGTTTATCATCATCAAAATATTCAAAGTTCAAAACACAACAACCTTTACTACCTGACATTTCGCGGTAAATACAATAACAATCTTTTCTATCAGACCAAATTAACACCCATTGATTTTCTATCTTTCTTCAACTCATCATCAGCATCATCATCATCAAACCCATATCAACTCGTATCTTCATCCATCGCATTCTTTACATTGAGGATGCTCGAATTCGATCCGTTTGAATATTATCATCAAGTTGGAGTAGACATTGAGGTTTGTTATCGTTGGGAAGAAAGCTTAAACTCTCCTAGCAAGATTCTGCATCTTCAGCTACAACAAGAACCCACCCCAATGATGCCCATTGGACCTAAAAAAACCAACTACATGGGAACTTCTTGGGTATGATGTTCTTGATCATACGAAGAGATTTTATAATAAACTCGAGTTTGTATATTATTTCAATGTCAAGTTCTTGGTTTCTTTTCCTGAGACGACGACGAAGACGAAGACGAGGAGAATGAGGGACCGATTTCAAAATGGGTTTGGAGTAAGGGCTACTAATGTCTACACCCCTGGTAAGACTCTACATGGTTTGCAGTTGAAGATTGATTGTAGTCAACCGTATGTTGTCACATTATTTCTGGGTCCAGTTTTACTCTTTAACAGTGAGTTTTATGGCAAAAAGATCCTAGTTTATTACTGCTGGACTTCTAATTGCTTGGAGCTGGCCATAATAATTGATTAGGGTTTTGAGGTTGAAAAAGAAGCGTCGGAAATGTAATAAATTAGATTTTGTTTTCTGTTGTTTATAGTTTCTTTCATGTTGATTAGTTAGGAGGATCTTGTTGTTTCGTTACATTTCTATTTTTTATTTTTTTAGGGATGCAATAATTTGTGATATTCTTGTAGTTACTTGAATTGTCTGGTTTAAGATACTTGATTAGGGATATTATGATGTAAAAATAAAGAAAAGGAAATAAGAAATAATAGTATGCTTGAATGACATCTTCCAGATTGGTGTCCATGATAATATTTGATTCTTACCTCTTGTCTCATAGTCGTAGTTACTAAAACTTTTGTCTCAACTTTTGTCTCAACTTTTGTTATCCTTTAATTAATTAGAAAAAAAGGGTTAGCATGTTAGATATCAACCGTTTGAGGGACACTTGTTAATGATTGTACTTTTTTTTTCTCCGATCTCTTTTGTATGAATTAACATCTCACCAAACAATTTCACTGAGACAAAATAAATAAAGGTTGAGGAACATAGAGTTTGGGAAAAATGAATAATACAAAAATACAATTTCACTTGCAGAAGGATCCTTGTAGTAAAACAAATCTTTATCGTAGCGAGTCATTATTTCAATTATTTTTTCGGTAGTTAGGTAAAGAAAAAGAGCCTACTAAATTGACATATATCTCGCAAATTTATCAGTCAATTTTTTAGGTCAAACTCATTTCGCAAATCAAACTCAATAGGAGTGCGGGGGGATGGTGATGAAAACCACACTCATGAAGACCCTTGTGGCCGGGGTTTGATCTCATGACCTTGAAGTTATGATAGAGCCCCATGCATGGGTATATTTATAGTTATTTATCTGTCTATTTGTTTTTGCATAGTCTCCCATACACACTTTTAATTAGTTTAATTAATATCTTTCATTAGAGATTAGTATATATTATGCAAATTGAATATTTTAAAGCTACACATCAAGATAAACCAATTTAAATCTCTCACAATTATATGTAGTTTTTTAATGTTTAATAATAACTAATGTAGACATGCATGCATGGTCAAATTGTTAAAATTTTGTCTTGAATATTCCAAGTGAGTTAGATAAAAAAAATTAGAGTACTCTCTATGTATTTTTTTAGTTTGCTCACATGAAATTTGACACTATTTACAATTTTGACAATATGTAGTATAACTATAATTAATAATATTACTAGTAATTATATTATATAATAGGCACTCCATCTATATTTTTTTAGTTTATGTATTTTGACTGTGCGCGTTTATCAATGCACTTCTTTGACCTTATATATCTTTTATTATATATTAGTAAAAATTATAACGATTGAATATTAATAAAGTATTCATTGAGACGAGTCAAACAAGACCCGACATGACTATATTTTTTTCTAATATATTAAGAAGAATTTAGAAGATTTTCTTTGACTGTGAATATCCTCAAAATTCCAAGTAAGCGAGCTAAAAAATACAGAAGCAGTATTGAATATCAAATATTAATGTGTATTATACAAATTATTGTTTACTTATTTATTATTTGCTTGTATTTTTTTGATTGGAACCATGCATCTTATGTCTTATTCCTATGGCTAATTAATATTTCTATACTAGCGATTAATCGACAAATAACAAATATTAGCCTTTATTAGATTTTATCGGAACTTATTGGATCTTATTGGAACTCATTAATAGACCTAATGATTAGAGCTACTTGGACCTGGTTAAAACTTATTAAACTTGATCTGAGCTGATTGGAACTTATCGAAAGTAAATAATTTTTTATCTGAACTTTGGCCTAAAACTTTGTTTAAAAGATTAATGAATGCACATGCAATTGCTCATCAAACTAAGATGTACATCATATTACTTAATTAATTTATGTTAATTAATAACATTCATACTCACTAATAATTTTTCTTAATATTCCCTTACCAACCATAATTTCCCATAAGCAGAACCATAATATTTCTTAATAATTTTTTACGAGGGCAACAACCTCTGTAAAAGGCAACTCAAGTGATCACTCTCACCCTCTCTTCATCATCAATCGCAAATAATTCGCACAATCATTTCTCTCTCTTTTCATCATCAATTGATCATTATCATGATGTCATCAGAGTCGCATGCCCTTCTGGGTTTCGCCATATTCAGAAGAGAAGAAGATATTGCTCGAAACAACTGATCAAACCCCTTAGCGATCCAATATAATTGTTAGATTTGGGAAAACCCCTCAACTGGAGTGATTACCATTGATCAATATTTATAGTGTTACATCTTAGGATAGTCCTATTATGATTAGTAAACCTATACAAAGTATATCTCGAAGAACAAAATATATCCTAACTATATTTATATTCTATCACACCCCCACAGTCGGAGCGGGAGGAGGGCGAACGCTGAGACTGGACTTAAACTCCAAGAATAACTGCCGCGGAAGACCTTTAGTGAAAATGTCTGCAAACTGATATCGAGTAGGAACATGCAACATACGTACTTGGCCCAACGCAACCTTTTCCCGAACAAAATGAATATCAATCTCAACATGTTTGGTGCGTTGGTGTTGTACTGGGTTGCGAGATAAATAAATAGCACTGACATTATCACAATAAACAATTGTAGCCTGGCGGAGAGGACAATGTAACTCCAAAAGAAGATTACGTAACCAACAAGCTTCCGCGACAACATTTGCGACACCTCGATATTCTGCCTCAGCACTTGATCTAGAAAGAGTAGGCTGACGCTTAGACTGCCAAGAAATCTGGTTATCACCGAGAAAACAACAATAACCAGAAGTAGAACGACGAGTGTCAGGACACCCGCCCCAATCAGCATCAGTATAAGTGATCAAGCGCAACTGAGTAGTAGGATATAAATGTAAAATATGATCAATGGTTCCCTGAATATAATGCAGGATGCGCTTTAATGCATTATAATGAGTCTCCCGGGGATCATGCATAAAAAGGCATATCTGCTGAACTGCATAAGCAATATCAGGACGAGTAAAAGTGAGGTACTGCAAAGCACCTGCTAAACTTCGATAATGAGTCGCATCTGCCACAGGAGGACCCGAATTTGCACTAAGCTTAGAGTTAGTGTCAACAGGAGTTGCTGCAGGTTTACATGTGCCCATACCTGCACGCTCCAATATTTCCTGTGCATACTTTTTCTGAGAAAGAAGCATGTAGGAAGGTGTACGAGTAACTGAAATACCCAAAAAATAACTGAGTGGCCCCAGATCAGACATAGGAAATTCAGATTTCAAGTGGGCAATTATACGGTCCCGCAAACCATCAGAAGATGTGCACAAAATAATATCATCAACATAGAGAAGAAGATAAGCCATATCGTTACCCTGACGAAAAGTGAATAAAGAGTTGTCACTCTGAGCAACAACAAATCCCATCTGAAGAAGAAAATGCGCAAAACACTGATACCAAGCCCGGGGAGCTTGTTTGAGGCCATAAAGATCCTTGCGCAGGCGACAAACATAATGTGGAAAACGCTTATCAACAAAACCGGGTGGTTGATGCATATATACCATTTTCTGTAAGTCACCATGTAAAAAGGCATTTTTGACATCAAGCTGATAAATAGACCAGTTTCGAGCCATAGCTAACCCCAACACTGTACGAATAGTAGCAGGACGAACAACTGGACTAAAGTTTCATCACAATCAACCACCACCTCCTGAGAACTGCCATCACAAACAAGACGAGCTTTGTGCTTTTGAAGGTCACCTTTATCATTTTCTTTGTGAGTATAAATCCATATGCAATTAACAATATTCACCCCCATAGGCCTAGGTACTAATTCCCATGTCCCTATATTAATTAAAGCACCATATTCATCATGCATCGCCGCATTCCAATTCGGGTCAGTTAAAGCTATTTTGTGAGATCTTGGAATTGGGGAGCGGGATAGAGGTGAAGATGTGGCCATAGAATGTAAATTATACTTGGGATTGGGCTTTGAAATGCCGGATTTAGAGTGTGTTTGCATGTGGGAAGGAGTGGGTGGGGGTGGGGGGTGGGCGAGTGGGCACGATTTGGGGTAGGCCGCGCAAGGGATGGGGGTTGTATCTGGGCTGGGCCAAGGTCGAGGCCTGGGAGCGCACTGGGGTCGTGCGTGGAGGAAGGCCTGTTGCGCGAGAGGACTGACGCGGGGGTGGGGTGAGTTGGGCTGGGGAACTGGCAGGCCCAGTAGGGGAAGGAGGGGGGTGATCTAGCGCAGATGGCACGCGGGTAGGGCGGCGGTAGCTGGGCCAGGCCCAAGCGAAGGTGGATGAGGCCAAGAGGGATATAATAGGGGCTGATTGTGTTGTCATCAAGAAAGGTGTAGTCTAATGATCGAAATTCCCCAATATTGGCAAAAGGAAAAGTTTGCTCATCAAAAGTTACATGTCTAGACATTATCATTATATTTGTGGTGAGATCAAGACAGCGGTAACCACGGTGATGAGAGGGATATCCCAAAAAGACACAAGGAGTGGATCGGGGAGCTAATTTATGCGGAGCAATAGCGGATAAGTTAGGGAAACAAAGACATCCAAACACCCGAATATGATCATAAGAAGGTATTTTCCCAAACAATCGTTCAGCAGGAGTAATGTTAGGGAGGGCTTTCGTAGGTAAGAGGTTGACAAGATATGTAGCTGTTTCAAGAGATTCTACCCAATATGGAGGAGGAATGGATGCATGACAAAGAAGAGTTCGGGACATGTTATTTAATGTTTTGATCATGCTCTCAGCTTTCCCATTTTGAGAGGATGTATGAGGACAAGAAAATATGAAAAGTATCCCATGTTGAACACAAAATAATTTAAAAGGTGTATTATCAAATTCCCGCCCATGTAACATTGGAATACTTTAATAGGTCGTTCAAATTGGGTGTGAACATAATGACAAAAATTAATGAAAGATTGATAGACCTCAGATTTGAACTTAAGAAGAATAGTCCACACATAATGAGTAAAATCATCTAATAGCACCAAATAATATTTATGACCTTGAGAACTACGAATAGGAGAGGTCCATAAATCAGCATGGATAATATCAAAAGCGAAAATAGTTGTACTATTAGATGTATGAAAAGGTAAACGATGATGTTTGCCTACTTGACAAGAATTGCAAAAATCAGAGGTAGGTTCCTTATTATAAGAAATTAAATCTCTAGACCTAAGAAAGCTTAAAACTTGTAATCCGGGATGCCCAAGACGACTATGCCAGGTGGTGGATGATGATGCCGTGAGGGCAGTAGCAAGACAAGTAGATGGTGAAGTGGTGCTGACAGGATATAGCTCTCCCGAACTATTGCATCTCGCTATGATAGTCCCCATGCGAAGGTCTTTCACAGAAAACCCATAAGGATCAAATTCTATGGATGCATGATTATCAGTGGTAAATTTGCGCACATAAATTAGATTTTTAATGATTTGTGGAGCAAAGAGGACATCACGGAGGGTAAAGGGTGGATGAGGGGAGGGTAAGGTGGACTGACCATAACCAATACCAGGAATGCGATAACCATTACCTACTAAAATATGATTATTGGCGCTTAAATTAAAAAGGGGCATTAGAGTACCTGAATTATTTGTCATATGGGTCGTTGCACCAGAATCCATGTACCACGAGTTATCTTGCGGCAAAGTCATAGTAGCAAAAGAGTGACCCAATTCAGTGGGCGTCATCAGTGGGCCATACTCTGAATAAGTGGCTGGATTGGCCTGCTGGGCTGGTTGAATAGGGCGCTGGGCCTGCTGAGGCCCATAGGAGGACGGGGCGTGCGTACGGTAGGAGACAGAGACAGGCCCAGCCTGCTGTGGATAGGGGAAAGGCACCTGGGCCTAGGTGGGAGTCACCCACTGCTGCGCGTTGGGCCAGGCATGGGCCCAGGCCGGCCCGGTTAGGCTGGGCAGGGTTGAGGCTCGAGGTTGAGCAAGATTGTCTGTCGCTTGGGAATTCGAGCCACGACCCCCACCAGAACCACCACGGCCACCCCCACCAGAACCACCACGGTGGCCCCCGGAGGGCGGAGTGCTTTGCTACGACGGCGCGGGTGCTGCCGGTTGTTGACCGGTGGTGCTTTGTGCAACAAAGCTTGAATTTTAGGGCGTTTGATCACTAGAACGACGTGTTTCTTCCAAAAGAAGGCGGGATCTTGCCGTTTCAAAATTAGGGAGGGGTTCAGTTTGTTGAATCATGGTTGCGACGACATCAAAATCAGTGTTAAGAAGTCCATTAACAAGGCGCAAAACCAATTTTTGTTTGGAACCGCATGATCAACATTAGCCAATTGATCTTTTAAAGTTTTTAATTTCTAACAGTAGGAGGAGATATCAGAAAATTGTGAAAGATGAAGATTATTGAATTGATTTTCAAGATAGACTGCCCGAGTTGCTTTATTATCTTGAAAAATTCCTTTTAATTTATCCCATACCTGTTGTGCTTTATCACCACGATTAAGAACAATTTGTAGGAGATCAGTAGAAATCGTACCATAAATCCATTGCTTGACGACAGAGTCAAGTCGGTCCCACATAGCAGCAGTGAGGTTGGTTGGACACAAAGTTGTAGGAGCGATGTGATCTAAAACGTTGTACGCGTGAGCATGGCACTCAAACAATTCAACCCAATTGGAGTAGTGCACTTTTTCACGGTCGAGGATTAATGGTATGAAATTTCTAATGTTGTGGATAGAGAGCGCGGGGTGGAAATCGGTGGAAGGTGATTTGGAAGTGGGTTGTTCGGCTTCTGTCATGGTGGAAACCGACGTTCAAAGCCGGCGGTGGTGTTAAGCGGCACAACTAGGATGTGCGGTGGAAGCTAGGTGGCACGGCCTAGGAAACAAAAAAAATTGTAGAGAAAAAAAAATTCTAAGCCTGTAGCTGTGATACCATGTTAGATTTGGGAAAACCCCTCAACTGGAGTCATTACCATTGATCAATATTTATAGTGTTACATCATAGGATAGTCCTATTATGATTAGGAAACCTATACAAAGTATATCTCTAAGAACAAAATATATCCTAACTATATTTATATTCTATTAATAATCACCAAACCAACATTTCAAGAAGTTTTTTTCATCAGGGCCACCCGGAGTTGATAACTTCCCCTAGAAACTTCTCACTATATCTAATTTCAGAACAATGCTTCATTATGGTGCAGAAAGGCTGATGATTAGTCTTTCACTATCTGCTTATCTTTAGCACTCGAAGATTAAGAACGATATCAATGTCGTCAATGTCATCTACATTACTCCTTTGCATCATACTTGAACACTGTATTACCATCAATTGGGGTTCGTTCAATCTTACAATACCCGAATTTCTTTACAACGACGATGAGTCCCTATAATGCGGCTGAATATGGGCATCAATCTGCAGCAGACATCGAGATTTTGTATCATCTGGAAGAAGGCCATACTGCAGGCTTGTAGTGCTGCATCTTCAGAAACATCAAGAAATGATGCCGCTATCATATGGAGCTATATTACATGATATATACTAGCTTCCTCATTTGAAGTATGCATCATATTGTTAACCATGGCTAGACCTGTACTTCCTTTTGGTTTTTTAGGTTGCAACATTTTAACTTGTACATTATTTATGTATTAAATTTGACCGAACTTTTTTTGACTAATACATACAAAAAAATTAAATATTTAAGATGTTATTAGATTTGTCTTAAAGTATATTCAAAACATATCAACTTTCTATAATTTACAATAATAGATAATTAAAGATAGGAATGGTGATCAAAGTTACATATTGACAAACGTGTAAGTCAAAATATCACATCCTTTGAAAAACGGAGAAAGTATATAAAACAAAGCACTTAAAAGGACAAGAGGGGAAAAAGTAATTAAAAATAAAAGTGAAACTTTTTTTTACCATAATGTCACTAGAATTTTTTTAAGACAATATGATTATCTTAATTTCATTCAAACTTAAAATGTGTAGGAGGAGAAAACTAGATTGCCATAGACAAAGGGCTCTTCCTTCTCTCTAAAAATCTCTAAACCATCACACCGCCCAAAAATAGTAAAATGGTAAAATCTTGATATTGTAAATATAGTATACCAAGTGTAACGATTTACAACATCATACAGCTTTAACATTTACTCCCGTCGTCCCCAAAATATGTTCCCATTTCTCATTTTTAATGGGAATTGAGGAAGTGGATTTGGTTTCATATTGTGCATTGAACAATAAACGTTTCGGAAAATTCTGATTTTGTCCATCCCTCCGATAGTGCTTACGTTCCATTTTATTTTGGGTGTCCCAAAATATTGTGCCTACTACATTTTTTTATTAATTTTTTGGACTAATTATCCTTAATTTTTGCACCATTCTTTGTTTTCAAAGGAAAAATAAAATAAAAAAGTAGTTCCAAGAAAAAAGTACTTCATTAATTTTTGTTTTTTGAAAAACCTATCCCTCCATTCTCCTTAATTACCGTAAACAAAAGAAAAGAAGAAATAAGTACTACATTATGGGTCGGAGGGAGCATAAAATGTGTGGATTGTTGTGCTAATTAAGTAAATGGGGATTTACTGAAAGTTGTTGATTAAAAAAAGGAAATGAAAATTAGAATTTAATATGGGCACATTGGTCAGTTTATGGTGAATGAGAATAGAATATGTGCACAAACTTTTAAATATATAAAAGTACAAATATACTCGAAATGAGAACTAAAAAGGAAATACGAATAATTTTTTTAGGACACCTAAAAAAAATGAGCATGGGATGGATGGAGTATATCAGAAAAAAGTCAAAAGCTTAAAAGAGAGGAACAATTATTAGTCAACTTCAGATTATGCATTATGCAAAATGGACTATTGAATTCACTCAGTCTTTTTTCTATATCTTCAAATTTCCCTGCATATATATATATGACTGCCGCCAAATTAATCAAACTAAGTTCTGCCATATCATATCCCTCACAATTTTCACTAGTACTAACATTTATAGCGTAACTTGTCAAAAGGCAACCACCTCTATAAAAGTAGAACAACCCCCATTTTTACCTCTCATCTCAATCTCATCCTCTCTTTCTCTCTCTCCTCTAACAACACCCCATCAAGAATTCAAGATGGCAAACCAATATGAGTATGAATATCTAGGATTTGCATTTTTCAATATAGAAGAAGATATGACGACAACCCCATTATTCATCAACGTATCACCCCTATGTTTCGACAACTTTCTTTTATCAGCCACCACTCAAAGCAGTGACGACATTTATAATGGTAACAAAATAGTGCCAGCCATGTGTGACTTCAGAGGTGACAATGGTATGACTTCCATTTTTCGATCGATTAATCTTTCCTGCATTTTCATTTACCGCTTCATGTTTCGCGACGATAACAATCTCATCCAATGGATCAATTTAACACCCAGTAATTATGTATCTTTCATGAGCACACTTTCACCATCAAACCATGTGGCTTTATACCTCATATCCGCTACATTTGAGATGTTGGGATTCAATCCGTTAGAATATTCTTATCAAGTTGGAGTAGACATTGAGGTTTATTATCGTTGGGAAAAAATCTTAAATTCTCCTACAAAGATTCTGCAACTTCGCCTACAACAAGAACCCACCCCAATGATGCTCTTCCCAAGTAGTGGTATGCAAAATGAAACTTGTGAAGAAAGCTATGCAGCAACTGAATGCTGAGGGCTTCAATGACATGCATGCTGCTGAGATCAAGGCTTTCTTGTCAAGATGCCAGGCTGATCTTCAGGAGGATATTACAAATTCTGTTAAAAGAGAGGCAGAACATAATGCAAGTGTTGAGTACAGAAGAGTGCATAAGCTATATTTGTCTATCCTAAGCCAAAAGGCAAAATTGAGTTGGTGCAAGGAGGGAGATGAGAATTCCCACCTGTTTCACCAATCTATTAAAGCAAGAAGAATTAAAAATACTGTATATGCTATACTTGACAGTGCTGGTGAATGGCAAGATGATCCTCAAAAAGTCATAGATGCTTTTCTAAGATACTATGAAGAATTGCTTGGCAATACTATGGCTGATAGAGTTCCAGTAAAGAAGGTGGTAATTGAGAGGGGTCCAATGCTCACTGAAGACCAGATTCAAATACTGTGTAGACCATTTGATGCTGAGGAAGTAAAGAAGGCAGTTGGGTCTATTCCTGGGGAGAAAGCACCTGGTCCTGATGGTTTTGGGGGATTTTTCTACAAAGATACATGGACTATAATTGGACAGGAGGTCATTGATGCTGTGTTGGATTGCCTCCAAACAGGTAACTTATTAAGGGAGGTTAACACTACTATTTTAAACATGGTTCCTAAAGTAGCTTGCCCTAGTAGTGTTATGGAATTCAGACCTATTGCATGTTGTAATGTATTGTATAAGATCATTACAAAGGTGTTATGCAATAGGCTAAAGTTGGTTCTCCCTAGCTTAATAGCTGAGAATCAAGGGGCTTTTGTACATGAGAGATTCATTGTGCATAACATTATGGTTTGTCAGGACTTAGCTTGGTGAAGCACTATGGTAGGCAGGGATCTAGACCAAGTGTTCTGATGAAGCTTGACATGAAAAAGGCATACGATACAATAGACTGGGATTTTCTGCAGGAAATGCTGGAGGCTTTGAAATTCCCTAGCCATTTCATTAAACTCATAATGGTGTGTGTGAGAACTCCAAAATTCTCTATCATGCTAAATGGATCCCTCCATGGATTCTTTGAGGCTAAGAGGGGAATTAGACAGGGTGACCCAATGTCCCCATTACTCTTTGTGATTTGCATGGAGTACATGTCCAGGTTAATGAATATCCTACAGGAAGTTCCTAGGTTTTCTTTTCATCCTAGATGCAAGAACCTAAGGCTTAATCATCTTGTGTTTGCTGATGATGTGATACTCTGCTGCAAAGGTGATTTCCCATCTACCTATTTGATGCTATAAGCATTTCAATTATTCTCTAACTCCTCTGGTTTAAGAATAAATGAGATGAAATCTGAATTTTACTCTGTTGGTATGGATCAACCTACCATTCAGAGAATAAGGGAGGTGTCAAGCTTTAAGCACAGTAGGCTACCATTCAAGTACCTAGGGGTGCCCATTTCAGCAAAAAGAGTTTCTGTGACTGAGTGTCATGCTTTGGTAGACAAGATGTGTGCTAAGATAAAAATTTGGCAGTCAAGAAACCTTTCCTATAGTGGCAGACTCCAGCTTGTCAACTCAGTGTTGGTAAGCATACATATCTACTGGGCTCAGATATATGTCATGCCTAGAACTGTCATTGATGCAATAGAGCAAGTTTGTAGAGCGTATCTGTGGCATGGTACTTATTTCAGTATGAAAGCAGGCAATGTTGCCTGGGAGAGAGTCTGTACTGAGAAGAAGGCAGGGGGTTTGGGGATCCGCAATATTAAGATATGGAATAAAGCTACCATGATGAAGTATGTGTGGGCTATCACATCTAAGCAGGACTCTCTGTGGATAAAATGGGTTAATGGGGTATATGTAAAGGAAGCTAACTGGTGGAGTTATGTTCCTAATACTGGAAGTAGTTGGTATTGGAAACAAATTTGCAGATTGAAGGATGAAGCTAAGAGCATCTATAGTGAAAATGAGCTGAAACAATTATCACACTTTTCTATACAAAAATGCTACCAATTATTGATTGGTGAGGCTGATAGGGTACATTGGGATAGATATGTCTGGAATAGGCTTTCAGTTCCAAAACATAGATTTATCTCATGGCTCATAATGTTGGAGAGACTTAGAACAGCAGACAAACTGGTTGCAATGGGAATCCATACTGATGATAGTTGTGTCTTATGCTCAGGAAAAGAATCACATAAGCACCTATTTTTTTATTGTGATTATTCTCTCAAGTGCTTGAGAATGCTGCAGAGTTGGCTGGGGTTATGTCAATCCCAGAAGTGGTTTAACAGAATGGTGCATTTCCTGTCAAAGAACAGGAGGTCTCAGTTTCAGAGAAGAGTCATAGCTGCTGCTTATTGTGCTCAGGCTTACTACATATGGTGGGCTCGAAATGAAGTGGTGTGGAACTTGAAAGTGTGGAGGCCTGAAGTTGTTATGAAGAAGATAAGGAGTACAGTTTTGCTAAGAGTTGGTCTAGTTCTACCAAAGAAAATTTCTGTTAATGATAACAATTGGTTCGAACAGCTAAAGTGTGAAAATGTATAGTAGTTTTTGTGTTCCAGCTTGCCGTGTGTGAGAGGGGTCCAACCTAGTTGGTTTGCTCTCCCATGGTTAAGCCCTAGGTTGTATTATTTCTTTGTTGGTTATAAGATTTTTACTTACTTAGCAAAAAAAAAAAAGTAGTGGCTATAGGTGGTATCTTCTTGGGCATGATGTTCTTGATCATACTAAGAATTTTTTTAATAAACTCGAGTTTGTAGGTAATTTTAATGTCAATTTTTGGCATTCTTTTCCTGAGACATCGGCAGCGACGAGACTGAGGGATCGCTTGCTGAACGGGTTTGGAGTAAGGGCTACTAATGTTTACACCCCTGGTACGATTCTACATGGTTTGCAGTTGAAGATGGATATGTTTGGTAGTCCACCGTATGTTAAATTATTTCTGGGTCTAGTTTTACACTATAACAGAGACTTTTATGGCAAAAAAATTATGGTTTATTACTGTATGGGTATAACCCAAGTACGTTAGCGGACCCCTGTGATAAGTCCGCGAACGCCATAACGGACGCGAATACTGTAAATGTCGCCTACAGCTCTAACAAGTCAGTACATCAATATGGTCCGACAACGTTGGCGGTCGCCCAACAAGACAAAATAAGGGAATCTTCCCAACTGTCAAAAGCACCACGACCGTACACGTGTAAAAGGATTACGCACCCTGTCAGGTGAATAGTACTTCTATAAATACCCCACTAGTACTATTCCACAGGTACATTCTCTCACACTCAGAACTCTTATCTCTCTCTCTACTTTCTCTCTCTAAATCCTATTTGGACACTTGCTGACTTGAGCGTCGGAGGGGGTTTCCTCGCATCCCGCCCGAGGGTAGTTCACGTTTGCTTCTTGTGCAGTTATTCACTAGCGGAGTCTAACCCTAATCTTTGGCGGACTTCTCTCAAGACCGCCAACCGTTTCAACACCGAAACAACTTGGCGCTAGAAGGAGGGGCCTCCCATCTTTGTGAACGCCATCATGGAAAGAACAAACAATGACGGCCGTGATCCATCAGAGTTAGACGCTGGGAACGTCAATGAGCAACAAACTCCTGGGAACAATGTGTCTCAGGTAAACACTGGTAGCGGATCATTTAACCTGGCTCAATTAAGTCAATTTTCCCCTGAGCAGCTACAAACTGTAGCGTCTTTCATCCAAATGTTACAAGCGGGTACTCAACCTAACAACACTCCCACTCCTAATGCGAGGGTTGGTCAGCTTCGTAGGCGTATGTCGACCATGAATGGTCGCAACGTCGATGGCACCCCCGTGAGAAGAATGCGGACCTTCAATCAGGTTGGACGCCAGATGGAAAGGCAAATTGAGGACCCAGAATATGAGGCAGTCATCCTAGAAACTGAGGATCTCAACAATTCTGAAGATGAGAATCAAAGTCGTTCTCGCCGGGAACACAGCATCAGTGGCGCAAGCAATTATTCTGCTGGCGGGCACTTATTGAGCAAGCCTAAGCAGTCTCCTTTCATTCCAGAAAACTTAAACCACCCCATGCCGTGAATCAAGATGCCGTCCTGCAAGTATGATGGCACCTCAGACCTAGACGATCATGTGGCCGCTTATGAGGGGCACATGTATTTATACACTCAGGTGGACGCTATCTGGTGTAAGGTTTTCCCATCTACTTTGACTGGGATTGCCCAGACATGGTTTAAAAGCATCAGGGCTGGTAATGTTTCTAGTTTTTCTCAGCTTTCATCTATGTTCAGCACTCACTTCGTGAGTAATAGGTGCCGCGAGCGCACAACTGGCGAGTTGTTATCTATCAAGCAGAGGGAAAATGAGAGCCTACGAGATTTCGTCGGCCGTTTTAATGCTGAGGCGGTCACCATTCCCCGCCTTCAGCAGGACGTGGCCGTCTTAGCTTTGATGACCGGGCTGAGGGAAAGGTCCGCGTTTAGGAGTTATCTGGGCCGTAAAAGCTTCACATCCCTTGAGCTAGTCTTGAGGAAGGCAAACGACTTCATCAGAGGGGAAGAGTTTGATAAGGCCGCGAGCAGCCAAAGTCGTGAGCCAGAAAAGAAGAAGGATGATAAGCAGAAGAGAGAAAAGGGTCGCGAGAATGATCGCGGTCGGGATGAAAGGAAGCAAGAGTCAAATGTGGTCAAGAAGGGGAATGACAGCGAGAAAAATGACCGCGAAAGATTCGAGTACAAAAATAAGTTCGATGCATATACGCAGCTCACGACCTCAAGAGCTCAGATATATCAGATGAACAAAGACAATGATAAATGGCAACGTCCAAAGCTAATGTTTCACAAAAACCGTGATAAGAGCAAATGGTGCGACTTTCATGGGGATCATGGTCATACCACTGGGAACTGTCGGCATTGAAAGATAACCTGGAGGATTTGATAAGACGGGGTTACTTCACTCAGTTCAAGGCTCAGGCAAAAGAGGGAGACGTGGTAAAACCAAATAATTAGAATGTACAATCACGAATCTCGGAAATTCATGTTATAAGCGGCGGCCCGATTCATGGCGGTAGCGTGAGTGGGGCAAAGGCCAGCTTAAAAGAATTCAGACACCAAGTCAATTTCAATGAAAGTATGCAGTGGAAGAGGCCGCCTGTAATGCCGGCCATGTCTTTCACTGTAGAGGACGCGAAGCACGTCGTTTATCCTCATGATGACCCTCTGGTGGTCACGCTGAAAGTATCAAACTGTCTAATCCATAGAATTCTGGTAGATGGAGGTAGTTTTGCGAACATACTGTACTTCTCAACCTTTGAAAAATTGATGATTGGCCGGGAACATCTGAAGCCTGTACGTTACCCAGTGATAGGTTTCACGGGGGCGTCAGTGATTCCAGAAGGCCTGATAACCTTACCGGTCAGAGTAGGGGAGGATGAGAACGCCAGGGATGTGATGGCAGAGTTTTTGGTGGTTGACGTGCCTGGAGCTTATAACGCAATTATCGGACGTCCTCTTATTCATGACGTCCAGAGGGTTGTGTCAACATACCATCTTACTATGCTGTACGTTTCCAATTTCGGGACGACAGTGAAGTTAAGAGGGAATCAAGAGATGGCAAAATCATGTTATCTAACAGCACTAAAACAGCCGGTAAGAAGGGTTCCGGTAGAAGACCTCAGTCCGCCAAACCGGAAGCAAAGACGAGCTCAGAGGAGAGCTCTAGTAGATGAGGAAAAATCCGAGAATGGGGATGAAGAGACGATGGAAGTTTCAATGGAAGAGCTGGAATCCAGGCCTGACGATACGCCAAGGCCCAAACCGGATGGAGAAACACAGGAGGAGATACTAGCGGAGGATCCGGCAAGGACAGTGGCTGTCGGAATGGACATGGACCCAAAGGTCAGGGTCAACCTGGTGACTCTCCTAAGAGAAAACGCGGATGTCTTCGCGTTCTCGGCGGATGAGATGCCGGGAATAGATCCGTCCGTGATGGTACATCGTCTAAATGTTGACAGCGCTATCCGTCCGGTAAAGCAAAAGAAGCGAAATTTTTCGGCCGAAAAGAACAGGGCCATAAAAGAGGAGGTTGATAAGCTATTGGCAGCTGACTTCATTGAGCCATGCGATTACCCAGAGTGGTTGGCCAATGTAGTCATGGTAAATAAAGCTAACGGCCAATGGAGGATGTGTGTGGACTTCACAGACCTCAACAGAGCTAGCCCAAAGGATTGCTATCCGCTGCCGAGAATAGACCAGCTAGTAGACTCTACTAGCGGTCATGCATTGTTAAGCTTTATGGATGCCTTCTCGGGCTATCATCAGATCAGCTTGCTCGAGGCCGATAGGAAAAAAGCTGCGTTCATCACCGATTGTGGAGTATATAATTATATGGCAATGCCGTTTGGGCTCCGTAATGCGGGGGCGACCTATCAAAAACTGGTTGACAAAGTGTTCGCGGGTCAGAGGGGAGGAATATCGAAGCATATGTTGACGACTCCATCGTCAAGAGTAAAACTGACCGTGAACATTTGGACGATCTGGAAGAGACCTTCAGAACTTTGAGGAAGTATAAGATGAAGCTCAACCCAAAGAAATGTGTCTTTGGGGGGAGAGCAGGGAAGTTTTTAGGGTTTTTGGTAAGCAAAAGGGGGATTGATGCAAACCCAGACAAAGTCCAAGCCAATGTCGACCTGCATGAGCCAAAAAGCGTCAAGGATATTCAGCGGCTAACAGGGAGAATGACGGCCCTCACTCGATTCATTTCAAAATCAACAGACAAAGCTTTGCCTTTCTTTGCACTGCTAAGGGGGAATAAGAAGTTCGAGTGGGGAGAGGAGCAAAGCAAAGCATTCCTGGCGGTAAAAGAGCACTTGAAGAAGCTACCCACCATTACAAGGCCCGAGACTGGAGACGTATTACAACTATATATCTTGGCCTCGCCGAAAGACGATCTTGGCCGTGTTATTGGTGGAAAAAGAAAAGAGGCAGCAGCCAATATACTTCGTCAGCCACATCCTTAACGGGCCAGAGAGCCGTTACCAGTTGGTTGAGAAAATGGCTTTGGCCGTGGTAATCGCCGCCAGGAAACTCAGACCATACTTCGACTACCATCCCATTCAAGTTTTAACCAACCAGCCGCTAGAAAAAGCGTTGCAGAAGATGGATAGTTCCGGCCGCTTGCTGAAATGGGCCGTTGAACTATCGGAGTATGATATACAGTACAAGCCCAAGACCGCTATCAAAGCGCAGGCCCTGGCAGATTTTATCGTGGAAGCCTCATATGAGGAGGAAGAAGTGGAGCAAAAGGAAGTCTGGCTACTGGAAGTCGACGGATCGTCCGTTGTTAGCGGATCTGGGGCGGGTATAGTGATGACTAGCCCTGAAGGAAATTCTTACCAGTATGCCATCAAGTTCGCCTTCCCGGCGTCAAACAACGAAGCAGAATATGAAGCGGCAATTGCCGGACTGAGAATGTGTTTGGCAGCGGGTGCTAAGAAAGTGTTTTTAAAAACGGACTCACAGTTGGTGAGCGGCCAGCTGAGAGGAGAATTTGAAGTCAGAGAGGCCAACATGCTAAAATACGTCGAAAAGGCCAAGGAGTTGATAGCTCAATTGAATCATTTTGAGATTCAAGCGATACCTAGGGCCGAGAACACGAAAGCGGACGCATTGTCCAAGTTGGCAAGCTCTGACTCATTTAGCATTGAAAGAACTGTCACGGTGGACATCTTGAAGGAAAAGAGCATCACAGAAAAAGTCGTAACCGTCAATAGTATAAACCAGCAGGGGGAGTGGTTTAGTGAGCTGGTGGCGTACAAGTTGACTGGGACGCTTCCCAGTAATACTTCGTCTGCCAAGAAGTTGAAGCGACAAGCGAGTTGGTACGTCATATACCAGAATGAGCTATACAAGAAATCATTCAGTTTACCTCTGCTTAAATGCGCAACCGCATGGGAATCCGCAAAGATCCTTGAAGAAATACATGAAGGTATATGCGGCAACCATATTGGCGGAAAGGCTTTGGCACTTAAGGCATTGAGAGCGGGATTCTATTGGCCAAGTATGCTGGCGGATGCCCAGAGCTACGTTAAGAGATGTGATAAGTGCCAGAGGTACGCTCCCGTCATTAACTGGCCAGCCAACGATTTGCAGCCTATCCTATGCCCGATTCCGTTCACTCAGTGGGGAATGGACATCTTGAGACCATTCACCACAACAACCGGGGGGAGAAAGTTCCTAATAGTGGGAATTAATTACTTTACCAAGTGGATAGAGGCAGAGCCGACAGCAAAAATCAAGGTAAATCAGGTCAAGAAATTCATCTGGCAAAATATTATGACCAGATTTGGGATCCCCATGGCTATCGTTTTTTATCATGGCGTCCAATTCGATTGTCGTCCTATACAGGCCTTCTTAACGAGATTTCAGGTAAAATTTGCATACTCGGCCGTTTGCCACCCTCAGAGCAACGGACAAGCAGAGGCCGCGAACAAGCAGATCCTAAACGCCTTGAAGAAAAAGCTAGATGAATTCAAAGGAGGATGGGCTGATATGGTACCGGCAGTGCTATGGTCAAACAGAACAACGGAGAAGGAAGCAACGGGAGAAAGCCCATTCAAGTTAGCCTTCGGCGCAGAAGCAGTGTTGCCAGTAGAGGTGGGGTTACCCTCTTACCGGATCAAGCACCAAGACCTGCAAAGGAATGACCAGGCACTTAGGGAAGACCTAGACTTCTTGCCGGAAACAAGGCTCATGGCGGGCGAGAGCAACAGCCTATAAAGATAGAATCAGCAAGGCTTACAATAAAAAAGTCATGGAAAGGCCGTTAGATGTTGGCGACCTAGTCCTACGCAGAACATCGGCCACCGAAAAAGCGCATATTGAGGGAAAGCTGACTGCTAACTGGGAAGGTCCTTACATCATAGCCAAGAAGATTGCTCCCGGTTCTTTCATTTTAAAGAGCATGGATGACAAGGAGCTTAAAAATTGTTGGAATGCTAGCGTCCTAAAGAAATACTATGTGTGAATTTTTTAATGTAATAGGCCGAAAGCCACCCCTCATTACGTAAATAATACAAGCTTCCGTTAGCAATTCATCAATTGTCTTATTATTTTCGTGTATACAAATCAAAAGCCATATGACAGGCTCAAAGTGCGTAAACGGTCACATGACAGACCTAGCACATTACAAAAGCCATATGACAGGCTCAAAGTGCGTTAACGGTCACATGACAGACCTAGCACATTACAAAAGCCATATGACAGGCTCAAAGTGCGTTAACGGTCACATGACAGACCTACCACATTACAAAAGTCATATGACAGGCTCAAAGTACGTTAACGGTCACATGACAGACCTAGCACATTATAAAAGCCATATGACAGGCTCAAACTGTGTTAACGGTTGTATAACAAATCTAGCACAAGAGCACAAGCCATATGGCAGCCCATGTACATTAACGGTCATACAACAGTCAGATGAAAATTAAAGCAATAGCAGCACAAGATATGACAAAAATACTGTTCCATATAATAAAAGCTACTGGCTTGGCGGCCAACTAACAGGAGAAAAAGATGGCGGCCAAATAAAAAGGCTTTCAGTTGGAATCATACTTGTAGAATTAAAGACGTAAACTTAATGTGTACAAATGCCAACATGGGCCGAATAAAGTGTTGGTCAAAATATTCAAAATATTACAAACTATAAACTATTGGAGGAGCAAGAAGAGCTGAGAGAAGGCCGCCAAAAACTTCAAGAGGGGGGGACGTCCTGTTCTGTTTGTTCCGCCACATCCCGAGGATCCGCATCTGCTATGGCATCCTCGTCGGCAAATTTTAAATCCCCCTCGAAGGGCGACAGATGTTGGCCGGCAGCATGAGCCTCCTCGATCACATTCCAGTCAAATCCTGGAACGGTCTTGCAAACACATCTCATGGCAGCCGCCCATCCACCGTCATACCTCTTATGGAGGGCCGCGGCATATTCATCAGACTGTTTGAACTCGATGCTGGCCTTGGCGACCCCCCTGGCCTCAGCTTCGGCCGCAGCGTCCAGTACGGCAACCTCCTTCTCAGTGTTAGCGGCCTCCAGAGCTTTGGTCAATGTGTTGACATTTTCCTCAGTCTCTTCCAATAAAGCAGCTCGCGGCCTCAAGGTTTGCAGCTCATCCTCGAGGGGTTGCAAGGCAGCAGTCTTGGTTGCCAGTTTGTCCTCAGCATCCTTAAGCAAGTCCTGGCAAGTCTCCCGATTTATAGTTTGTCCGATAACTTCTGGTACTCAACATACTGCTCAATCAGCTCAAGAGCAGCATTGTTGGCCTGAGGAGAAGAAAGAAGGACGTCAATACAAATGTAAAAATAAATAACAGTAACAAATGGAGGAAGAAGCATACCACAAGTTGGTCGTGAGCCAACCTAGCAATTGAGTCACCAAGGACCTCCGCGACTGTCAATAGGCGGTTGCATGCCTTTCAAAATCCGGTAGGCGAGAACGCCACCGTTCTCTGGAATATCAGCATACAGCGACTCATCCTCTCTAACGTCCCAATCAGGTTTGTAGATCTTACCTGGGACGATAGGACGACCGGTAAAGGAGGCCACTATTGAATCACTCAGCGGCACTTCTCTCTTCTCAATCCACTCACCAAATCGAGAAAAAATGCCGGGAGATAAGCTAGATAGAAAACTTTGAGAAGTAATCATCTCCCGGATCTTTTGACGAATGGTGGAAAAGGAGCCAGACAACCAAGTACCACCGCTCGGGAGACCGGGATCTGTGGCCGTGACCTCCACGTGCCTTTGACTCCCGGGAGCATTCACGTCCTGGTTTTCTATATGGACGATTTCATCAGCGGGAGTAGAAGTGCCAGGACCTGCCAGGGTCGGCCGCTTGTTAGCGGAGGACCTCAGAGGGACAGCAGCAGGCTGCCCACTAGAGCCGGCAACAGTAATGCTGGCAGCCGGAACAGGGACGTGAGCAACGCTTACCCCGCCGCGACCACGGCGAATATTTTGTGGTCCATTACGGCTACCTCCCCGACGGCCGCTAGTGTCACTAGTAGAAAAATGATAATTTGCGTCTGCTTATTTGCGTCGCATGCATGATGAACTGACGCAAATCGCTAGGAGCAGACGATTTACGTCGGATTTTAGTCGACGTGCAACGCAAATACCCACAACAAATGACTGGCAAGAGGATTTGCGTCGTGTGGCCATAGACATCCGACGCACATGAGTTGGGTTGGATAAGGATTAGATAACCAAAAAAAATGGGCTAAGAGAGTTGAATGGGTTGTACGTGGGCTAAGTGCGTCGAATGGACTCTACGTGCGACGCAGATTGCCTTACCATATAAAAAGCCCATTTTAACTCCCTTTGCCTCTTAGCCGTTTCTCTTCACGTTCTCTCTCTTCCATCTTTAACCTAGATCTCTCTCAATCCGGTTCACCTTCATCTCTCTCACCATTCTCTCACGGCTTCCCATTGAAATCCATTTCCATTCACAAACAAATATATCAACAATGTTGATCATCTCATCTGAAAAAAAAAGGAACTTAATGAAGGACATCGGGAAATAAACAAATTATGCAAAATCCAAAACTTCAACTAAGAAGGAAGAACCCATTGAAATCCATTTCCATTCACAAATCTACCAAAAACACCAGCGCATTTTCCGGTGAGACGGAGGAGGAGAAAGAAGAGACACCTCCCCGGCGAGTCGAAGCAACGGTTAGCAGCGAGCGACGAAGGTTAGAGTTTAATTTATTCCTCATCTACGCCATTTTCTCTCTCCTGCATTTTTTATGTCTTCCATTGTTGCTGATTTTGCGAGCACTCAGTGCCGACACAAGGATGAGAGAGAGAGAAAAAATGTGCGAGATGGAGAAGATTGGGATCGATTGGGAGGAGAGATCTGGGTAGTTTTCTCGCCGGCGTAATCTATTTTTATTCGAAGTTTTCTCTACGTCGTCCTCGAAGGCGGTGGCCAACTGAAAATGAAGATCAGCCATTTTGTTTTTTATAATTTCTGTAACTATGTAATTGAATTTTTTCCTTTTGTTGATTTGCTTATTTTTGATTTTCTGTAATTTTTGTATTATTCTATAATTAGGTTTTGTAAAAATACAATTTCTATTCAATGTATAAATTCAACCTCTTTTCAGTTTAGTTTCTGAATTGGAGATTTAAATTTCAATATTTGGTTGTGGATGAATTATGCGTGAATTATGCTGGTGATGAAGGATGAATTTACGTAGATTTTTTTTTAATAACAACAGCCATTTGCGTCGTTTATGGCAACCCATCTGACGCAAATTTGGGCCTTTTGCTTCAGATGTGTTGTCATATGCGACGCAGATAGCATGACTAATTTCAGCCACCAAGCACATCTGCGTCGCATGCAGAGCTTGGTCCGACGCAGATGTGGATCATTTGCGTCTCATGTAGCTCTACATGCGACGCAGATGGATCTCTCGCATGCAAGGGGATGGGTCATGTGCGTCGCACTGTGGTCTTAGTCCGACGCAAATAGTAAATGAACTGCGTCGTGTGCTAGTCCGACGCAGATCCTGTCTTTCTCATCTGCGACGAGACCTGTGCCGTCGGACCCATGTCCGACGCAAATGGGTGCCTCGCATCCGACTCAAATCGTCGATTCTGTACTAGTGTGTTACCGTGCATTGTCTCGTACTCGAAGGAGGGAGCAGGCGGTAGGTGTGTTAGCGGCATGAGGTTCTCGTCAACGCCGAGCGCGTCGAAATCAAGGTGGTCAAAGCCTGTGGACATACAGAAAACAGTTAAAAAAAAAAAAAAAAAAAATAAAACTACTACTTTCATCAGATGGACCAGTCCGACAACGACACTTACCATTTTCATGAGTAGGACTGAGCAGCATGGCCGACAAGGGTTTGTTCCCCAGGATGTACTTGGAATGAGGAATCCAATATTTAGGCTCTTTAACCTTCACCTCCTTCCCGTCCTCATAGGTGACTAAATAATCCTCCGTGTCAAAGTAATCGAAGGCCGCTAACTCTTCCTCAGTTAGCGGAATAAGGGGTAAATGCTCCATATGCGGACGGGGCACGGTCAAATGACGACGCACTGGGTAATCCTCAGGAACTCGTAACCAAAAGAAAGCGTCCTGCCAGCCCTTCAAACCAGTCACTTTAGGCTGGACTGTCATCTTCTTGTCGGCCGTAGTTAGCAACCACCAACCTGCCTGCCTAGAAGATCCATTTTTCTTCAGTCAATGGATGTGGCGGAACAAATTCAGCGTTTGCGGAAAATCCAAAAAACGCACAACCCAGATGTACGCTATCAAATTCCGGACCGCTAGAGGAGTCAATTGAGCCAAGCACACGTTGAAAGCATTTAAGATCTTTACCAAAAAAGAGTCTAGAGGGAAGCGGAGGGCAAACTCGAAATGATGAATATACACAACCACGTGACCGGGAGGACACTCCGTCACAATGGCTCCTTCTAGTGGGACTATTAGCCGATAACCCGACGGAACAAAGTATAAGTCCCGAGCAACTCTCGGGTAGGCAAGGTCAATGGCGTCCTGACGCCAAGGTAAATCAATCTCTACATTGAGAGGACCGGCACGGAAATCATCAGGAAGCCAAAAAGCATCAGATCCCGGTCCGGTCTCAGTCTCCTCCATCGGATTCGAGCTGTCGACCCTCAACCCGGCAGCACGGAAAGATTCCCCAACCACATGTGCAGACAAAGGCACAGAAACGTCGATATTTGTGTCCGCAGAGTCAATCGCATCCTCATTGACGTGGACGGCAGGACTAGCAGCAGTGCGACGATGATAACCAGTCTCCTGGCGGACCATGACGGTAGCAATAGAGTCGTTGTCGTCACCTAAATCAATAATATGAGGGTTAAGAGCCGCATATTGTTGTAAGCGGTCAAAAAAGTCAACCGTTACTTCCACCCCAGCATCCGCCAAGCTATCTAACCAAGCATGCTCTCTAAGAGGTGCTACATCAAGGCCTGGAGCGGCATCGGCCGGAGGATGCCTAACGGATCGTCTAGCAAGAATCTGATGCCTAAGCTCCCTAAGCGTTTGTCGGTCACCACTCTGACTGGCGGATAGATACCTCCTAGTCAAGTTATGCTCCTCAGGGGTAGTAGGGTCGTTTAAAAACTTTGACCTCACTTTTTTTCTCTCTCAGCGGTAAGAGGTATGTCCGCTAACAACCTGGTCCTCCCCACTGGACTTGAGCTAGAAGCAGGTTCACTGTTGGCCAGAGGGGAAGAGGGTTCGTTATTGGACAGAGGGGAAGAGGGTTCGTTATCGGCCAAAGGAGAAGAAGGGTCACTCTCGGTCATGAACGCCTCACTAGGGGTATTCTGGCTATCAGACTGGTCCGACATGATGAATACGCAAAGAAAGTTAAGAAAACGAGGAGAAAAATTGAAGAAATACCTGGAAACGAAAGGTCGCCGGAAAAAAAATATAGTAAGTGAAAGACTCCGGAAAAGGTGAGCAAAGTTCCCAAACAGTGAAATCGCACCCAAAAGACTCGAACTTGAAGCAAAAGAACCATCGAAAACGTAAAAAGGACGCCGGAGGAACACGAAACTTCAAACAAAGAAACCCAGAAAACCTTCGTCAAAAAATGACGAAATTTTTAATGCAAGGAGACCGGAAAGTGAAAACTAAGAGGTTTGGTAACTTTTCGAAGTAATTTGAGCACAGGAAAGGTGGTTTCTAAGCAACTCAAGCTTCGGCTATGGAGGTTTTGTCAGAGAAAAATGGAGAAGGAAAGAGAAAGCTTTGAGAATAAAGATAAAGAAATCCAAAAAGGACAACTGCTCCAATATAAGGCACGAATGAACGGCTGAGATTGAAAGACCTCTCAACTCCCTCTCCAGATTCCTGCCAAGTGTCAAAACACGGTAAACCCTAATAAAGTAATGGGCGGGATTTTCGAAAAAGTAATCATTAACTTTTCGAAATTTTTCAACTCCCTATGACGACACGTGGCACCCAACAAATTAACTTCTTAAAAAAATTGAGCACGGCAACAATGATTCGCGTCCACTAACAACATCATTAACGGTCAAAACCCCAAATGATGCTGGGGGGGCTAGTTGTATGGGTATAAACCAAGTACGTTAGCGGACCCCTGTGAAGTCCGCGAACGCCATAACGGACGCGAATACTGTAAATGTCGCCTACAGCTCTAACAAGTACTGGTGATTGCTTGGAGCTGCGCATGAAGATTGGTATCAATTGATTAGGGTTTTGAGGTAGGAAAGATAAGGCAGAACTGCAAAAATGTAACTAAGTAGATTTTGTTTTCTGTTGTTTATAGTTTCTTTCATGTTGATTAGTTAGGAGGATCTTGTTGTTTCGTTATATTTCTATTTTTATTTTTTTAGGAGGGCTGCAATAATGTTGTGATATTCTTGTAGTTATTGTCTGGTTTAAGATACTTGATTAGAAGATATTACGATGTAAACATGAAAGGAAATAAGAAATAATATAATGTTTGAAATATTAGATGACATCTTCCAGATTGGTGTCCATGATAATCTTTGATTCTTATACTCATAGTTACTAAAACTTTTGTCTCAACTTTTGTCCTTTAATAAATTAGAAAAAAAGGGTTAGAATGTTAAATATCAACCGTTTGAGGGACATTTGTTTATGATTGTACTTTTTTTTCCCGCCTCTCTTTTTTATGAATCAACATCTCAACCAACAATTTTATTGAGACAAAATAAATAAAGGTTGAAGAACATAAAGTTTGAGAAAAATGAATAATACAAATACAATTTGACTTGCAGAAGAATCCTTGTAGTAAAACAAATATTTATCGTAGCTAGTCAGTATTTCAATTATTCTGTAGATAGTTAGCCAGGTAAAGAAAAAGTGTCTACAAAATTGACATATCTCACAAATTTATCAGTCAATTTTATAGGTTAAACTCATTTCGCAAATTAACCTTAATAGGAGTGTGGGGTGATGGTGATGGAAACCTCAGTCATGAAAACCCTTGTAGGGTTTAATCTCATGACCTTGTTATGATCGAGTCGTCCTATGCATGGGTGATTGAGAATTCTGTATTTTCACTTGAAATAACCTAAACTTATTAAACATATTAGATTTGATTTGAACTTATTAGATATGATTGACTCTAATTTAATTGAAACTTATTGGACCTGCTTAAAACTTGTTACATCTGATTGGAACTCGTTAAACCTTATTGATCACCTAATTTTGGCTTATTAGCCTTTTTTTGCTACATTTATGAAATAATAATTTTGTATTGGTTAGTAGATAATTTCTTAATAGTTATTTATTTTTTTATTTGCTTTTGCATAGTCTCCTATACACAGCTTTTAATGTTAATATCTAATTAGAGATTATAGTATATATTATGAAAATCAAATATTTTAAAGCTACACATTGAGATAAATCAATTAAAATCTCTCAAAATCATATGCAGCTTTTTCATGTATAATAATAACCCAGTAGGCCCTGCTCCCTGGTTCTACTGCACCTTTGTATATGGGTCTAATGATAGACAGGAGAGAGTTCACTTGTGGAATTCTCTAAGGGAGGTGTACACTTGTCACCCTTGGATTGTCCTTGGTGACTTTAATGTTGTTTTGAATCTTGATGAACGCATTGGCTCTCCTGTTAGGATGCATGAAGTTCAAGATTTTAGGGATTGTGTTGGGCAATGTGGTTTGGTTGATATAAAACAGGCAGGTAGGTTTTTCACCTGGAATAATAAGCAGGAGGGGGAGAGCAGAGTCTTCTCAAAGTTGGATAGGGTGATGGCTAATGCTGATTGGCTAGATAAATATGAACAAGCAGTGATAACTTTTCTCCCTGAGGGAGAATTTAATCATTGCCCTGGCTTGCTTCGTGTTCACCAGGATGGAGGGGGAAAAAGACCTTTTAGATTCTTTAATATGTGGATTTATGGTGATGGGTTTATGGACATTGTTAAAGAGGTTTGGCAGAGGCCAATTAGAGGTTGCAAGATGTACCAGGTTGCTCAAAAGCTGAAACTACTAAAAGTTGAGCTGAAAATGTTCAACCAAAGGGGCTTCTCTGATGTTCATGCTCAGGCCTTACAAGCTTACAGATAGATGATTACAACTCAAGATCAGGCACATCTGTATTTGAGAGATGCTGCTAAAATTGCTGCTGAAAAGCAAGCTACTGAACACTATAAGCAGGCACAAAAGAGATATCTTAGCTTTTGGAAACAGAAGACAAAAGAGAGGTGGATTGATATGGGTGATGATAATACAAAGTTATTTCATCAATCTATTAAAGCTAGAAGAGTGATGAATAGAATATATGCAATTCAAGATAATTCTGGTACTTGGATGCATGATGACCAGAAAGTGAAAGATGCTTTTGTTAATTTTTATCAGGGGCTTCTTGGTGTGCAGATGGTGGATAGGTACAATGTGAAGCACCAAATTATTGTTGAGGGAAGTGTTTTAACTGCTGAGCAACAGGACATGCTTGATTGTAACTTTACTAGGGAGGATGTGAAGAGAGTTATGCTATCCATTCCCAATGATAAAGCTCCAGGCATGGATGGCTATAATAGCTTTTTCTTTAAAGATAGCTGGGAGGTAGTGGGTGATGCAGTGACTGATGTAGTTTTGGATTTCTTCCTCACTGGGAGACTTCTGAAATCCATTAATGTTACTTCAATTACACTGGTGCCTAAGGTTAAAAGTCCCACCCATGTGAGTGACTTTAGACCTATTTCTTGTTGCTCTGTCATCTACAAAGTTATAACTAAATTGTTGTGTGAAAAGATGAAATTGGTGTTACCTGGCTTTGATTTCTCAAAATCAAGGGGCTTTTGTGGCTAACAGAAACATTTTACATAATGTCCTGTTATGCCAGGATATTATTAAGATGTACAAGAATAGACAGAAGCAAAAATGCTGTCTTATGAAGATTGACATTCAGAAAGCTTATGATACAGTCAGTTTGGAGTTTCTTGAGGAAGTTTTGATCAGTTTAGGCTTTCCTAGTAGGTTTGTGGGTTTGATTATGGTGTGTGTTAAAAGTCCTAACTTTTCTTTGATGATCAATGGTTGTCCTACTGGATTTTTCAACTCTAAGAGGGGGATTAGACAAGGTGATCCCATGTCCCCTCTCTTACTCGTGGTCTGTATGGAGTAGTTTTCAAGAACCATGAGTTTCATTGGGAAGCAACCTGAGTTCAACTTCCACCCTAGATGCAAATCATTAGCTATTAATCATTTGTGTTTCTTTGATGATGTCATCCTTTTTGCAAAGGTGACTTTCGGTCAATACATTTGATGTTGCAAGGGATTCAACTCTTTGCTGCTACCTCAGGGCTTAAAGCTAATCCTAATAAATCAGACTTTTACAGTTGTGGCATGTCTGATCAAGAGAATGAGATAATCAAGAATAGTTCTAGGTTTAAGCAAGGGCAGTTGCCTTTCAGGTATTTGGGAGTGCCAATTAGCACTAAAAAATTGTCTGCTGCTGATTGTGGGAGATTGATTGAAAAAATGGTTCTAAAAATTCGAACTTGGAGTTCTAGGAACATCTCTTTTCTTTGGGAGGAAGCGATCGGTGAATTCGGTTTTAATGAGCATCAATGTTTATTGGTCTCAAATTTTTCTTCTTCCTAAGGCTGTCCTTAAACAGGTGAACATGATTTGTAGAGCTTTTTTGTGGACAGGAATATGTAGCAGTCCTAAGCCTGGTTATGTCAGCTAGACTGAGGTTTGTAAACCTAAGATTCAGGCTGGGTTGGGCTTCAGGAGTCTTGGTAACTGGAATGTGGCTATTGTGGGGAAGTTGGTTTGGGATATTACCATGAAAGCAGATAATCTTTGGGTTAAGTGGATCCATGATAGATATATCAAGGATCAAGACTGGCTTACCTTTACTGGCCCTAGTTCTGCCAGCTGGGTAGTAAAGTATATTTACAAGGCAAAGATGGTTATCCTTTGTTTGTGTGGGCATGATTGGATTAACAAGCCCAAGTATAGTACATCAGAGACCTATAAGAAGATACAGGGCTCAAGGGAGAAAGTTCACTGGTGTCAGGCTGTTTGGGATAGTCATAATGTCCCCAAGCACAGCTTTGTTGACTGGCTGGCCATGAGAAACAGACTTCAAACAAGAAGTAAACTGGCATCAATTGGAATATGTGCTTGGAATACTTGTCTTTTGTGTGAAACTGAAGTGGAAGATCACAGTCACCTGTTTTTCAACTGTGTGTTCAGCAAACAATGTATAGTCAGAATCAAGGAATGGTTAGGCATTCAGGTGAGATCATGTAATCTACCTCAGCTGATAAGCTGGGTACAAAGAAGATGTAAATACAGCAAGTTCGGGAAGCAGGTTATGGTTGCAAGTATTTTAGCTATTGTGTATAAGGTGTGGGAAGAAAGAAATAATGCTTTGTGGAATTTTAGCATACATATTGTAGGAAAAGTTGTTCAGGATATTCAATATACTGTAAAGTGTAGAGTGAAATCTAGGATTTCTAGGAGAGTGAAGGGGGAGGATATCCAATGGTTGTATAGTTTATAAGGTTTTTTGCTTGTGATGTGTGTGTTGGGTTAGCTGTTGTTGGCAGCGTTAGGTTGTTTTTGTTTCATGTGCTTAATGATAATTACTTACTTACAAAAAAAACATGCAATCATGGTCAAATTGTTAAAATTTTGACTTGAATATTCCAACTGAGTTAGATAAAAAAAAGTAGTTTACTCTTTCTGTATTTTTTTAGTTTGCTCACTTGAAATTTGACACTATTTAAAATTTTGACAATACGTAGTATAGCTATAATATTACTAGTAATTATATTATATAATAGGCACTCCATCAATATTTTTTTAGTTTACTTGATTTAACTGTGCGCGTTTGCCAATGCACTAATTTGACCTTATATATCTTTTATTATATGTTAGTAAAAATTTATAACGATTGAATATTAATAAAGTACTAATTGAGACGAGTCAAACAAAACCCCACATGAATATATTTTTTTCTTATATATTAAGAAAAATTTAGAAGATTCTTTCTAATTGTGAATATCGTTAAGATTGCATTCCAAGTAAGGAAGCTAAAAAAATACAGAGGGAGTATTGAATGTCAAATATTAATTTGTATTATACAAATTATTGCATACTTACTTATTATTTGCTTGTATATTTTCGATGCATCTTATGTCTTATTCTTATTGTTAATTAATCTTTATATACTAACTATTAATCAACAGATAACAAATATTAGTCTTCATTAGATTTTATTGGAACTTATTGGATCTTACTGGAACTCATTAGTAGACCTAATGATGATCTACTTAGACCTGATTAATACTTATTAAACTTAATTTGAACTTATTGGACCTTATCGAAACTGAACAAATTTTATCTGAACTTTGGCCTAAAACTTTGGCACATGGGTTGATGATCAAACTAAGATGTACATCATATTACTTAATTCATATATGTTGATTAATAGCATTCGTCTTAAGCTTAAAAGATGAGATCCTTAAATGATCTTATGATGTAGTACCATACAATAGGATCTCCACCACTGAAGGTTTGAAGCTAAGGTTTCTTCAATTTAGCAAGAATTGTTCTTTATATTTTGATCTACCTAGTCCATATGATTATTATTGAAGAACCCTCCCTATCAGTTTACTAATAATTTTTCTTTATATTCCCTCACCAACCATAATTTCCCATAAGCAGAGCTTTTTCACCAGGGCAACGACCACTATAAAATGCAACTCAAGTGATCTTTCTCTCTCTCTCTATCTCTCTCTCTTTCTCTCTTCATCATCATCATCATTCGCAAATAATCTGCAACATCATTTCTCTCTCTCTTTCCATTGATCATCAATTGATCATTATCACGATGTCATCAGAGCCGTATTCCCTTCGGGGTTTCGCCATATTAGAAGATAAGAAGATCTTGCTCGAAACAACCGAAACCCCTTAGCAATCCAAGCACCAACCCAACATTTCAAGAAGTTTCTTTCATCAGCGCCGTCTAAAGTTGATTATTGGAAGTTATCCTTCAAAGTAGAAATTAGTTGGAATTTGTTATGTTTCCTAGCTAAAAGTTAGTGGCAGCATGTTAGTAAAATAAAGTAGCATGTTTTTATTGTTTAAGTAGATTTTGTTTTCAGTTGTTTATGATTTCTTTTATGTTAATTAGTTTGGAGGATCTTGTTGTTTCGTTATTTTTATTTTTTTAAGGCATCAATAATTTTGTGATATTCTTGTAGTTACTTTATTGTCTGCTTTAAGATACTTGATTAGGGATATTATGATGTAAAAATAAAAGGAAATAAGAAATATATAATGCTTGAAATGTTGGATGACATCTTCCAGATTGGTATCTATGATAATATTTGATTCTTACCTCTTGTCTCATACTCGAGCTCGTAGTTGCTAAAACTTTTGTCTCAAAATTTAGTTGTCCTCTGTTTAATTAGAAAATTTTGTTGAGACAAAATAAATAAAGGTTGAAGAACATAAAGTATGGGAAAAAATAAATAATCAAATACAATTTGATCACTTGCAGAAGAATCCTTGTACTAAAACAAATCTTTATCGTATCTAGTCATTATTTCAATTATTTTTTAGTAGCTAGGTAAAGAAAAAGAACCTACTAAATTGATATATCTCGCAAATGTATCAGTCATTTTTGTAGGTCAAACTCATTTCACAAATCAAACTCAATAGGATTGGAGTGCGGGGGGTGGTAATGGAAACCTCACTCATATAGACCCTCGGAGTTTGATCCAATGACCCGGCCTTCAAGTTATGAGCCCTATGCGCGGCAGATTGAGAATCCTTTATTTTCACTTGAAATTTCCTGAACTTATTATTAGACTTATTAGATATGATTTGAGCTTAATAGACATATAGTTCGCAACATCATTTCTCTATCTTTTCATCATCAATTGATCATTATCACGATGTCATCAGAGCCGCATGCCTTTCTAGGTTTCACCATATATATTCAGAAAAGAAGAAGATATTGCTCGAAACAACCGAAACCCCTTAGCAATCCAATGTACAACCCAACATTTCAAGAAGTTTCTTTCATCAGTGCCGCCTGGAGTTGATGACTTCCCCTATAAACTTCTTTCTAAATCTAGCTAATTTCATAACAGTGCTTCATCATGGTGCAGAAAGGATGACGGTTAATTTTTAGTATTTGCTTATCTTTACCACTTGGAGATTTAGAATGATATCAATGTCGTCAATGTCATCTACATTACTCCCAAAAATGTTGCATCATACTTGAACACAATATTACCATAATTGGGGTTCATGTTCAATCTTTATACCCGGATTTCGTTACAATGACAATGTATCCCTATAATCAAAGTTGTTAAAATCGAGATTCTCATTTGAATCAGAAACGACCTTTAGAATCGAATCGTAAGATCGAATCTTAGATTCGTAAGATTATACAAACACGTATAATCAAGATATTACACTCAATATTCTTTGAATGTGCTAAAATTATTAGTTAAACACCCTAAAAATTGGAAAAAAATAGTTGTTTACCCACTATATTGGCAATAACTAACAATATATATCTATTGTTTGTTTTGTTAGCATGATTTAAATTTGCGAGGTTTTCGCTAGTCAAAAGAAATTTATAGAATTAATCGTCTAGAATCGTGAATCGAATCGTCTACCATATTTGAATACTAAAATCATAAAATTTATGATTTGAATCGCGATTTTAATAACTTTGCCTATAATGCGGCTGAATATGGGCATCAATCTAAAGCAGACATCAAGATTTTGTATCGTCGGGAAGAAGGCCATACTACAGGCTTGTGGATGTTGCATCTTCAGATACATCAAGTGTAACACCCGACCCATACGGAGTCGAGTCTATCGTTGCTAATGCGCATCCAGAGCCAACAACTGTCCTCAGTAACCAACGCAAGTTCTTTCGGCGCATTTTGTCCTCACTCATGCGCACCCCTAGAAACTTACCAGAAGGTCACCATCCCTGGACTACTCCCAGCCAAGCACGCTTTATTGAGCAGTAACATGAGCTCCCTAAAAGAAAGAAGTATCTTGTTAGAATGAGTATCCTACTAAGTCCCTTTAAAGCAATCATGAGGGGTATTACATACACCCTCATTTGAGGACAGCAACGCCCTTATTGCGCCTGAGGACTCCACATATTCAGCCACAACGACCTGTGGGTCACCCCAGTCTAGAAACTAATCACATATTCGACTGTAGTTGGTGATATAGCCCCATAATCCTCTCCAACTAGGCGACTAATCTTGGATTAGTTATCCACCCGATTAGCGCGGTCGCAGGGTGGCTCTGATACCATTTGTAACACCCGACCCATATGAAGTCGAATTTATCGTCACCAATGCGCATCCAAGGCCAACAACTGTCCTCAATAACCAGCACAAGTTCTTACAATTTTGTCCTTACTCATGCGCAACCCCGAGAAACTTCCCAAGAGGTCACCCATCCCTGGACTACTCCTAGTAAAGCACGCTTAACTGAGGAGTAACTTTCCCATTGCTAGGCCTCAGTTTTCCTAATTTACCCAAAAGTAGCATTAATGAGGCTTAAACGTTGATTTCATGTTTAGTTTTAATAATTTTGTTAAGTTCTTTCCTAACCCCTACTAACCATGGTTTATTTAGGTCTAGACTCCTAACAGCCGGCAAATTGGATCACAAATTTTTGAATGACCTCTATAGTTTTGTATTTTCTACGAGCCCGTGATGATGCGAGACCATTTCTTGCCATAGATAAGGACTCTAGAGTCTCACGATGCATACAGATGTGATTATGCGAAGTCCTTAAATCATATTCAAGGATTAACACTTAAATTAATCTATATATAATAATTCTAGAGCTATCAAACTACAGAGTTTGTTATGCTTGAGCTACTCATTCACTTATAGAGAATCTGTAGATGAAAAAAAATCTGGATCTTCTCTCTTTGTCAACTACCATCAATATAGATTTATGGCTATCACTGTTCAACGTACACTACTAATATAGTAGTAATATATACTTCCATGATTTTTAACTACCATCCGTATAGATTTATGAAATTTTTTGTTAGTCGATTCACGAGCCTAGACCTAAATAAACCATGGTTGGTAGGGGTTACCCAAAACTTAACAAAAGTATTAAAACTAAACAACAAATTACGTTTAAGCCTCATTAATACTACTTTTGGGTAAATTAGGAAAATTGAGGCCTAGCAATGGGAAAAAAGAAGTAGAATCTACCATTGGAAATTCTCAAGAATAGGAGCCTACCATTGGACATTTTCCTTCATTTTTTATCAATTTTTTTGGACTAATTATCCTTAATTTTTACACAAACTTTCCAAAATACTCCTACATACCTTTCTTTCAAAAAGTGAACTCCCATTTATCGCTTTGCACCATTCTAAGGAACAATTATTACTTTTTGATTTTTGTTTTAAAATAAAAAAATAAAGCAGTAGTTACAAGAAAAAAGTACTTCATTTTTTTTATGAAAAACCTACTACTCCCTCCATTCTCCTTCATTATATTCCCGTGGAAAAAAAAGAAGAAATAAGCATTATATTATGGGTCGAAGGGAGTATAAAATGCGTTGAATGTTGTGCTAATTAATAAATGGGGATTTACTGAAAGTTGTTGATTAAAAAAAGGAAACAGAAATTATAATTTAATTAGTATTTTGGTCCGGGCAATGCCCGGGTTAGTTACAATCATCAAATAAATTTATAAATTTCATAATTAATTTTATTAGTTTTTAGTAATATTTTGTTTAGTGCGAAATTGGAAAATGGACATTATAGCATGATAAGTTATTTTTTAAAAAAACTTATAAGGATTTAGGGATAAAAATTACAATTTCAATGCAATTAGGATAAGAGAATGTTATTGCTGAATAAAAGTGTTCAATATCAAAAAGCTTGTCTATGTATTTATAATTACATATAATATAAGACTTTATTATGTTTTACTTTGAAATATTAAGCATTTAAATTGTAGTTGATTAGTGGTTGAACTCTCACATTTCAAATCAAATGTCATGTGTTCAAATTCTAGTAACTACATGTGTATTAGAAGGCTTGAGAAGAGTGCTATGGCAGACCGTTCCTTTAGAGAGGGACACCTTTTAATATATTTCTATAGATATGGACACGCTAGTCGGCTTTATGGTGAATGAAAATTGATTATGACCACAAACTTTTAAATATATAAAAGTAGAAATACTAGAAATGGAGACTTTTTTGAACACCTAAAAAGGATATAGAAATAATTTTTTGAGACACCTAAAAAGAAAATAGAACTAATGGATGGAGTCTATTAGAAAAAAGTCAAAATGTTAAAAGAGGAGAGGAATAATTATTAGTCAACTTCAGATTATGCATCTTCGGATTGTAATACTTTTAATATATTAATATAATTGCCGCCTTTTTCACCAAAAAAAAACTTCAGATTATGCATCATGCAAAGTGAACTCTTGAATTCACTCCTGTTCTTTGTTCGTTTTCTTCAAATTTCGCTATATATATATATATATATATATATATATATATATATATATATATATATATATATATATATATATATATATATATATATATGACTGCCGCCAAATCAAACTATGTTCTGCCCTATCATATTCCTCACCATTTTCACTAGTACTCACATTTATAGCGTAACTTGTCAAAACACAAAAAGCAACCACCTCTATAAAAGTAGAACAATCCCCATTTCTTTACGATCACCATTTCTTTACAATCACACCTCTCATCTCAATCTCATCCTCTGTCTTTCTCTCTCTCCTCTAACAACAAACACACCATCAAGATTCAAGATTCAAGATGCAAAACCAATATGAATATCTAGGATTTGCATTGTTCAATAAACGACAAGTGATGACGACAACCACATTATTAATCAACGTACCACCACTATGTTTCGACAACTTTCTTTTATCAACAAACTTTGAAACCAGGGTCCAAATTCATACTGCTAACACCAAACTGCCAGCCATTTGTGACTTCAGAGGTGAACATGGTATTACTTACATTTACCGATCGATTAATCTTTCCTTCGATTTCCTTTACCACTACACATTTCGCGACAATAACAATCTCATCCGTCGGATCAATTTAACACCCAATAACTATGCACGTTTCTTTAGAACGATTTCACCATATAACCATTTTGATTACGAATTACGCTTCAATGTCAATTTTCCTTGAGTACGAATTACGCTTCAATGTCAATTTTCCGCTTTCTTTTTCTGTGACATTGGCGGGGACGAGACTGAGGGATCGATTTCGGAACGGGTTTGGAGTAAGGGCTACTAATGTTATTACCCCTTGTAGGATTATACATGGTTTACAGTTGAAGATGGATAAGTTTGGTAATCCACGGGATATTGCCAAATTATTTCTGGGTCAAGTTTTACAGTTTAACGATTTTTATGGCAGAAGGATTGTAGTTCGTTACCGCTGGACTGGTGATTGCTTGGAGCTGGACATGAGAATTGGGTAGATCCGATTCATCCGCTCTTCATTGGTTTACATTGATTAGCGGTTTGAGGTAGGAAAGATAAGGCAAAAATGTAACTAAGTACATTTTGTTTTCAGTTATTTTTAATTTCTTTCATGTTAGTTCGGAGGATATTGTTGTTTCGTTATATTTCTATTTTTAATTTTTTAGGGATGCAATAATCTTGTGATGTTCTTGTAGTTACTGATCTGCTTTGAGATACTTGATTAGGGATATTATGATGTAACAATGAAAAGAAATAAGAAATAATAGAATGCTTGAAATATTGGATGACATCTTCCATATTGATGTCCGTGATAATCTTTGATTCTTACCTCTTGTCTCATACTCGTAGTTGCTAAAACTTTTGTCACAAATTTAGTTTCCTCTATTCAATTAGAAATTTTCGTTGAGACAAAATAAATAAAGGTTGAAGAACCTAAAGTATGGGAAAAAATAAATAATACAAATACAATTTGATCACTTGCAGAAGAATCCTTGTACTAAAACATATCGGATCTAGTCATTATTTCAATTATTTTTTAGTACCTAGGTAAAAGAAAAAACAACCTACGTACTAAATGGACATATGTCGAATATGTATCAGTCAATCTTGCACGTTAAACTCATTTCGCAAATCAGACTCAATAAGATTGGAGTGCATGCGGGGGGATGGTAATGTAATTTTTAGGTCCGGGGCGGTATGATAAATGAGGGCCCTTTATATACATATATATATTCTACCTTTGTTGTACCCTATTCGGCCTACGCTATCATTCTCATTAGAATCTATTTTTAAAAAAACAAATTTGTCAATGGCTCATTGTTGTAATTTTTGTAATTTATTTATCAATACTAGATAACATTCCATTAACTAACTACCCAATGTTTGAAATGAACAACATTTGAGAAATTAGTATAACAGTTAATACACATAAGACCATTGAGGACCTACAAAATTCTTATGATAAAAGTTAAACTTGGGTTAATATATGGGTCCCACATGAGTTATTCTTACTCATACCTCACCATTCCTTCAATTGCCAAAGCATGCTTTTTTAACCTCCAAATAAAAAAAAAACTTATTTTTCAATCACAAATCCATTTTTTTTTGTAGTATTTGTCTCAAATTCGCTCTAATTCTTTTCTAATTCAACTCTTCCATTATATTACAAAATCTTAATCAGTGTTGTCATTTTTTTACCCTATCAATTCTTGTGTTTTCCTCAAAATTCTAGGATTTTTCAGAATTTCTAGCAAAATTCATTCAACGGTTCCGACTGTAAATTCAAACACAATCTTGCTAATGTTTCTTTTTTTTAGGGGAATCTTGCTAATGTTTCTTACAAAGCTTCCCTTGAAAGGATCTCATAAGCAAGCATTAGAAGCTTCTAAAGAAATTCACTTTAGCTTGCGGAACTTTTTCATGTTTGTTGGTGCAAAATCAGTTAGTTGACTTTGCAAACAAGTCAATGCACACCCAGTAGTTTGGTACTGAATGTCACGGGAGACTTAGCCCCTGGGGGTTACCGGTTTTAATTAGATAAAACCTTGCTAACGTACTTTGTTGCAATTTAATTTAGGATTAAACCACAACGCCTAATAAATTCAGGCGAAACGCAATAAATAGAGCAAACAATAATTAATCTATTAATTAAAGCACAACATTCCCATACATGCCACAAACTTTTAGGAAAGAATTTTACAACACATAGGGGGATAAGCCAGGTTGGACAACTAAAGGGAAGACACGAAGGGAGTTACCTCCATGGTTCCTTACTTCAATTGGAGAATTACAGGACTCGTCGCCAGAACATGTTCTACGTCTAAGGACTAAACTATAACCCCATAAGGGGGTTGGCTAGGCTAGAGTTAGGCTACGCAAAGAAAATAGTAATTTGCAAGTTGTTTTGTGTGTTGTTATTGTTTGCTTGATGATCGCTCTTCTATTTATAGAGAAGCATGATGCGTAACTTCCGTGCTTACTTGGAGGGAAAACATTTGAATCATCTTTGATTCAAACCTTCAACCGTTTTCTGGCGCTGAACAACTGTAGCCTTACACCGTTACACGTTATTCCTTATGTGGATTCGTTTAATGATTGCTCTTTAATTACTCGTACGCTTATCATTCTTGACTTTCATCTGCTGATGGTCTTGGCAATCTCCTATTATTGACTTTGACTTGTGTTAACTTTATCCACTGGGCTTCATGCTCTTGTTGGGCTTTCATGTTAAAACCAAATTAAACCTTTTGAGGTCTAATACAATGTACCATAATAAATATTAATGGGCATCTAAAAATGGTAGTAACAAATTGCCCCCCTGATTTGTGGAGTGATGTACTCAGCAGTCAGCACCCACAAATTATGAGCAGAGAATGATTTTCAATGGTTATAGCCAATGTCATCCAGTAGCATTTTGAATGTGACTTCTTCCATTGTTCTAAGATGATCGATGAACTTCCTTTTAGGATGACTGAATTTGGTTGAGAAGAATAACCTTTCGTGCATTCCTTCCCCTTTCTTTCTAGCCATTGTGAAATCCATTAAGAAATTTTTTTCAAGATGCGAACTTGTAGGATCATTTGGAGATAACCAACAAGGACTTACATCATAGGTCATGAGATCATACCAAATTTGACATGCACATTTGTAGTGTACCAAATCTCTTGATGATGACCCATCCATCAATCTATAGATTTTTACTTTCTTTGTTGTTCCCTTAACAAAAAGCCTCTTTAGAGATATCTCCAAGGCATGTTAGGTTTCCACATTTCTTCCATAATGACTTTGCCCCATGATTTGCAAACCAGAAGAGATGTGACCTGATCATTCCTTTCAAGTTTAGGAAATATCCATTCTTTCATGAGATCTAAATTGGACCCTATTTCGAAGGCCTTAGATCCCTTTTTATCTTCCGGATCCTGTTTTATGACAGGATTGTCCCCGAAATATTTTTGGATAGAAGAAACCAATTTGGTGGCTTCATTCTTAATAAATTCATCTTTATCTCCAGATATGACATTCAATGCCTTGTGATGATTTGGGCATTTTGATGGATATGGCATATGTTCTGGAGCAGTTTGGCGAAAGATGTGGTTATATGTTCAATCCATTTTAATTAAAATTTTGAGTTTTTATAGGTTACACACGTACACACACACACACACACACACACACACACACACACACACACACACACACACACACACACACACACACACATATATATATATATATATATATATATATATATATATATATAAAGCATTTTGATGCCTTAAGCTGTTCAATAATTCTCCCTACCACTTAACTTTATTAGAGCGAGTTTCTTAAGGGATGTGAGTCTTAATTGGACACGTGTTTGTTTCTATTTCACTTTGGTGACCTAAAACTCGATGTCAAAACAATTAAGTCATTGCAAATATGTGAAAATATATTTAATAAGATTACCATTGGGGGTAATTTCATAACATTGATAAAATGATTTATCTTTATGAAGATAAAATCATTAGTTACATTTTAATTAAACATGCTTGGGTCTAGAGACAATATTTGGAAGTGATTTTTACATACTATGTTTATCATAGCATTACATTCGTTGATTTCCAACTCGCGCCCTACACTACTCCCAATAAGCGTAAAGTAGTAATCTTCTCCAGGGTAGTT
>CANSZD010001252.1:0-65000 GCA_947648045.1 Beta corolliflora
ATAAGTACTTGAATTTCCAAACCATCAAAAGTAATTAAAGTGATGATACAAACGTATTATATAAAGGTTATACTATTTTTAACTTATTAAAATAAGTTTATGCGAAAAAAGTTAATTTCAAGAAAGATGAGTTAAGTACTTAAGTTCAGTAAAAACAAATTGAAGAGAATATGATCTAAATTGTATTTATTTGGTTAGAATTTGTTTTAAGGATAAAATAAACTTGCGAAATCCTGAACTTTCAAATCCTTTTGCAAAATAAAACATATACTATTAAGAAAGTATATAGTATTATGAAGGAGGAAGAGTAGCAGAATTATTATTATTATTATTATTATTATTATTATTATTATTATTATTATTATTGGCTTAGTAAGAGTGCTTATACTATTAATACTCGATTTCTATTCTATAGGAAAGGAGGATCATCCCAAACCCCCATAAAAAAAACAATTCTCAACTTTACTAAAAAAAAAAACCACAAACAAAAATCAACATTATCAAGTTTTTTTTTTCATCCCTAATTTAATAAACTTACAGTTTCCTCTCTGTGATTAGCGTTACACATAACTTTGTATTTTTTTTTTTGAATAAAAGTACAAAACCACCTAGACAAACTATCGGGTTTCCCTCTTCTCTCTTTCCATAATCTTTTTCCTCTTCTCCCTTCCAATTTACCTACTCTTTTTTATGCAAAGCTTTATATCTTTGTGCGTTTCGCGTGCATGTACATAATTAAAGCAAGAGTTATGAGTTTTTCCCACTAAAAATCGATATTAGTTGGAAAAAAAAAACTCGATCAAGAACTGGTTTTTGATAGGTATTAATAAGTAAAATTAGCATTTGCACTAATAAGAAAACACTAGGATGTTTGGGAATAAAATTGAACTTGTGAGATTAGCATCAACAAGTAAGAATAAGTTCTAAAGCTAAACTAGTAATGTTTACTTAAGATTATTGTAATTTTAGATTGAAAATAATAGGACCATAAAGTCATTCCAACTTATTCGAACATCTTAAAAGCAGATAGAGTATAATCTATTAAATAATGTTCTATAACATTCGCCAGTAAGTACTAGTAACTATTGCTCCCCATTTGCACCAAGGTGCATTTCGTATTAATAAATGATATAGTCCATATGCCTGACATAATATTCGCAATATTTCCAAGCAAATATTTCCCACTCTAAAATAAAATAAAAATATTTCCCACTAGTAATAATAATCTAAATTCGTTGACTTTTTTTGTTCACTCAATTACGCCATTACGGACCTAGCTAATTGCTTGTTCAGTCGTCACTATCTACTTCACATAATGTAATCATTTTATTTTCTAAGTGTACTATGCATGGCTTTAATTATGAAGTACTTAATTTTGGTAAAAACATCTACACCACGACTTTATGACTTTATCACCAGCGGAATTATTTCGGACCATTTTTTTTTTCATGTACGTAGTTACGCTGTTTGAGTTTTGAAATTTTCCTTTTTAGGCGTTTGAAAAGAGAAAATCTATTATTTTCAACAATGAAAAGTGGTTCCCCCAACGTGTTGTTCACTGAGCTAAATTTGCTCATGAGGAATGGCAATGCCGCTACAAGTGGATACTTGTCAGGCTATTGGTTCTCCTCTTAGAGGAGCACCACCCCCTTCCCCCTAACCCCCTTCCCTCGGCTACTCTTAGACAGGATCCTCCACCTCACTCATTCTTCAAGTTAAGCTTCGATGGTTAAGTTCGTGGTTTGGATGCAGGCTGTTGGTGTCATCATACGTAATCATGAAGGCCGGCTTCTTCACGCCAAAGCCTTCAATCTTGGCCACACTTCTATTCTCATTGCCGGAAGCCACTTTGCACTACCACAAGGTATCAAGATCGATTTGCATTCGGGTATTCACAACATCATCATTGAAGGGGATAACCTCTTGGTCATCAACGCCATTAATAATCTTTGCTCTACTCAATGGAAGATTGCTAATATTCTTATCGATTGTAGCTCATGCTCACTCAATTTGCCTCTTGCCAAGTCGGACATGTGTTCGGGGAAGCAAATCGTCTTGTTGATTGGATAGCCCAATGTAGGACATTTAGTAATGTTTAGTTTTGATATTTCTCCTTGTAATAACTCTTCTCTTACTTCCATTCTTGTATCCGATATATTAAGTATTCCTCGCGAGGAGGGTAGCCTAATGTTCTTTTATTTCTTAGCTTTAAAAAAAAATTATTCCATAGCATATTCTCCCGTTTTGGCACTTTTCTAAGTAAGAGTAATGTTTTAATTTTGGTTTTTGTTTCCAACAAAAAGATGATGTCAAATGTAACTTTGCAACCTTTTAATTGTCAACATTCACTTTCTAGGTTAGGAGATAAAATTTTCACTTACTAAAATTACTTTTTATGAATTAGATATATACTATTTGAAAAGATTCAAGTTGCCCTTCTTGAAATGAAATTAACCTTCCTAGCTTCATTTTAGAATATCATTAAGTAAACAAAACTAATCAAATAAAAATTGAAGTTTTTAAGTTATTACTAACCAAACAATTATACACTTATCACACGTTCCTTTTAGTCACTTGAGAATGTTCAATTTCAAGAAATTCAATGCTAAATAAACACCAAAAATATAAGTTCACATGTTTATGGTAAGTTTCAATATATTATAATTATTAAGAGGTATCGTGTATGTCGCTGGTCATACCACATACATGGTGTGAGAGATTTAAATTTTCGAATATAACATCTTAGATATTGCACACCGAGTCTCAGATATTGTACATGTAGTCTAAGACATCTATTGTAATACATACTTGATTCTCAATGGTAGAAGCCTGTAGGAGTTCATCTGTCATCATTCTAAATCCAAAGAGATATTGAATGAAAGAGAGGAACAAAAGAAGAAAGTTCCAAAATGGTTAAATTCATCACCCTAGTTTATACCTCCACCTTCACCTGGACCGTTGCTAATACATACTTTAGAGCCATGATTAGATTATATCATAATTTTCAAAAAAATTTACTTCCTCCGTTTTTTTTACTTGCAACACTTTTTTATTCATCAACTCCAATGCAAGGGGGGAGAGAGGTAGAGAGGAAAGAAAGAGAGGGCCCGTAGTGATTGGAGAGAGATAGAGAGAAAAGAAAAGTAAAAAATGGAAAGTGTTGCAGTAATTAATTATTTTCCTTTTGGGAAAGTGTTGCAAGTAAGAGGCTATTCATTGGGCCCAAACCCGGACCGGACCGAAAAACCTGGACCGGACCGAAGACCGGAATTCTTAAATTTAAGACCCGGAGACCGTACCGGACCGATTCTTATTGGACCGGGACCGGACCGGAAAAACCGGTCAAAGCCTTGGACCGGACCGAATTAGACCGGTTTTACACTTTTCCACACTTTTTTTAATACGTTTGATAATTATAAGGAAATATTATTAAAATAAACAATGAAAACTAATTGTTCAAGGTCTTTTTTGAGGCTTTAATGTAAATTAGTTACTAATAAAATAGATTTTCAAACATATTAAAGGAGAAAATTATATTTTTTTATCTTCTATATTCATATTTTTGAATGTAAACCGGTCCGGCCCAAGACCAGGTTTTATAGTGTTTTGACTGCCAGGACCAAGAAGGCATCGAAATTAAAATCTCGATAGAGACGGACGGGCCATGATCTGGCCTGGTCGTCCCGTCCTGACCGAATTTTCAACTAAAGTTCCTAGTTGTAAGTAAAAAAACGAAGGAAGTATATATTTTAACTAATTTAGTACATAAGTGGTCCCTCTTTATTATATATTGGACCAGTGACCACCCAAAGCCCATTCAATACTATAATTAGCCACGTCTTTCGAGCAGGACAAAATAAACAAGTAATCACTCTCTTTGTTTTATCCTTTTTTTGCCTTACTCCATTTCCTTCCCTTGTTATGCGAGAAATCTGAAATATAAGTATTCGATACTAAGAATAAATTTGGAAAAGATCTTAAATTTAGGATGCAAAATTATTTCTCCAGATAGAGAGAGAAAGTGAAAGAGAAGAAAGAAATTAAATAGTGTGTGACTACCACTACTACCACCACTAGCTCAGCTTAAGTCTCTTTCATCATCCATTTCTCTGCAAAATCTATGGCAACTCCTTGAATTTTCTCTCTCCTCTCTATCCTTTTCTTTCATCATCTTCATCTTCTCAACTTTTACTTTGAATCTACTCGTTGAATTCATTCCAATTCGATTTCTGTTTTGTCTGAAAATTCCTAGGGTTTCGATTTCAAATCTTACTTTTTCGGTAATTAGGTCGATTCTTTTTTGGTACTTTGATTTCTATGTTGAAGAATCGAAGAAGTATGTCAGATGAAATATTGGAATGCATCTTACCGTATATTCAGGATCCTCGTGATCGCGCTTCAATTTCTGTAGTTTGTAGGCAATGGTTTGAGTTAGATCGATTGACGCGACGTCATGTGACAATTGCTCTTTGTTATACAACTACGCCTCAACGACTTCATGATCGATTTCCGAACATTGAGTCGTTGAAGCTCAAGGGAAAACCTAGAGCTGCTATGTTTAATTTGATACCAGAAGATTGGGGAGGTTATGTTAGACCTTGGATTGATATATTGGCGAGTTTTCCTCGGCTTAAATCACTTCATTTTAGGCGAATGATTGTTACAGATGCAGATCTTGAGATGATTGCGTCTGTTAAAGGTCTTTCTTTGCAATCGTTGAAGCTTGATAAGTGCTCTAGCTTTAGTACAGATGGTCTTTTGTACATTACTCGGTCTTGCTGGTATATATTTCTCATCTTTACTTTGTTTAATTTGTTAATTTATATATTTATATTGTGGAATTGGAATTTAGTTCTGAATTAGTTGTGATTTTGAATGAGAAGAATGGGGGTTTTGACTTTGGATGGGAGCAGGTTGTGGTTCCTAAGCGTGGACTAAGTGTATTATACTTTTTGAGAATTTGTAATGGTTTAGTAACATTTTAGTTTGGTGTAGGAGGATCATGTAATATTGTGTGCCTTGTTTTATGAAGAAATGGCTGACTGTTCAATTTGTTGGGTTCGATTGGCAAGTCTTTGTGATGGTCCGAGTTCGCGAGATGGAGTTGTATTGGGGAAACTCTGCATTAGTCTTAGCAATAGACATACGTTGTCTATTAGGGCTCAGCTTGTTTTTGTAATTATGGCTCATGCCTCATAGTGTCTCAATTATTAAGTTGAAATAGTAAAGAATTTATTGTTAATCTTGTGAAGGAAATATCTTGCTGATATCCATGAGAAAGCTTAATTGCTTATCTTTCCCCTACTTAACTCTGTATTCTTCATTAATTTTCATTGCCATCCAAAACTACTTTAGAGGTGGCATGTTTTAAGATCCAGTTCATTATCATGGGCATTGGTGTGAGACGTCCTTTATAAAATTATATAAATTTATTACCCCCATCATTTATTACCGGCTACCAACTAGGTCGTAAAGTCTTGATACATATTATGTATATTGATCAAAAAACTATTAGGCCACAAAAATTGGCAATATGCACACACATAGGGCACGTTAATCTCCAAGATTAGCCTATCATTTCTCTTTCTTGTGTTGTTGGAGTGCTGAATTTAGAGTTGTTCCGTTTGCGACTGATTATATCTTTTTTTCTTTTCCTTTTTTTTTTTTTGGCGGGGGGGGTGGATATTTATGTAACTGCTTCAGGCTATTGTTTGGGAGTTGTGTTTTAGCACTTTGTATGCAAAACATGCATGTTAATCATATTGTGATTGTTTTGACAAGTTCAATAATCAGGTTGCATTTACAAGGGATTTTTGCTTATGTGGATGTTCCCTCATTTTTGCCAATATGCTATTTAACTGTAATCAAAGGCCAAGCAAAGGTGGAAGGAGAGTTCTAGGATAACTAGTGAACTTATGCTTTCACGAAAGCTATTTATTGGATGGGGTAATAGAAAGTTAAAACTTTTGATGCCGAGTATTCATAAACTTTTGATACCGAGTATTCATTTAGTTGAACCTAAAGGGTTTAGGTTATTGGCTAGAAGCCCACATAAATTTCTGCTGTCATGTGTTGATTATAGCTGCAGATCCCGGGAACACAATTTGACCTTTAGGTCACTGTTGTACTGTTGTGAGTGAGAAATTGATTAGTTGAGAGGATGCCTTTTGGTGACTAGATTGGAATCTACTGGTCTTATTTGATTTGAGACATTTGCAAGGTTGTTCTGATCTCCACTCCCTTTTTCTCTCTCCTAAGTTATATGCTTTATAAAATAGGTGAATCACCTATATCAAAGCTTTGGTCATTCAACACCAAGAAACAATATAAGTTCAGTTTATGACATCTGGAGGATGATAGATTTGATTCGTAGAATGACCAGGGTGCGAGAGTTAGAAGCCTAGGACCAGAGCACGATGGAAAACAGCTTTCTGTAGATTGTAATTACTTCTTTTAAAGGTTAGAAGTAAGTAACTGATGAAGATGTTGCCCTTTCTTTCACCATGCTAGATTCTATGGAAAAAGGATTTGATAGTGGAAAGTAGAGCTATAAATGCTTTGCTCAGAAAATTCTATTCGTAGTCTTGTGGTTCCTTCCTGGATTTGTTTACTCTTTTAGATTTCTGTACCTACTTTTGTTGCCATGAAATCTTATGACCATTGTTACATGCCCATATTTTTTTTTTCTCTTTTTAAGATGTAATTTTTGGGTCAGTTTTAAGTGCAATCTTTGATTACTTTTATCCTATCTAAACTTCCTCCACTCGATTTTATTGCAATTGGGGTTTGGCGCACACATTAAGGAGCCCATACGATGAGGAGAGAGTAGGACAGCTAAAGAAAGAGAAACAAAAGAGACCCATGTGATAGGAGAGAGAGAACCTATTACCAAATAAGCTAATGATGCAATTATTATGGAACTTCTTAAAATGGAAGTTGATGCAATTATAATGGCACGGAGGAAGTATGTAGGAAGCTATTTATGTAATATGTACCTGGCATCGTGTCTAATTGCTTCTTTCTGAAATTGTTACTGTTTGCTGACCTTGAGACTGATGAGTTGTATGAACTTATTGCTTTACCTCCAATGTAGGAACCTGAGAACTCTGTTTCTTGAAGACAGTACTGTCACTGAATTAAATAGTGAATGGTTTCACCAGCTGGCGCTACACAACAAGGTTCTTGAAACTTTGAACTTCTATGTGACTTTTATGGAAAAAATCAAAGTTGAAGATCTTGAACTACTTGCCAGAAATTGTCCTTTAGTTTCTGCAAAAATTGGCGAAACAGATCTTTCCCATCTTGGAAACTTCTTTCGTACAGCGACAAGATTGCAAGAGTTCTCTGGTGGTTCTTTCAATGAAGATTTAAGTCACTACAGTAACATTGTATTCCCTGCGCAGATGACCTCATTGGGTCCCATGTTCTTGGTAGAAAGTCATGTACCTGTACTCTATCCTGTTTCGAAGTTGTTGCGGAAGTTGGATCTTGTTTACGCATCACTTAATTGTGAGGGACATTGTGATCTTATACGTAGATGTCAAAGTTTAGAAGTTCTGGAGGTATAATAATCTACATTTTTGGTCTTTTTACGCATGCCTTCATACTAGTACTTTCTGATGGATCTATTCTTGTTTCTCCTATTTGATTTTATGACTTTTTTGGTTTCTTGTCATTTAGTTGACTTCTTTCTAAGGAGTGTTTCATATCTTGGTATTCAGATTGTGCATTCAAAAGTTGAAACCCCTGACTTTTTGTTAACTAGTTGGAGTAAGTGTCGAGAAGTTCTGAAATCGATACACACATATTTGCTCTGACTAAACAGAACTTTATTTTTGCTCCTAAGTTCCTGGCTCTTACTATTCCTTCTTCTCACGTGCTCATTGTTTTGCTTAACAGACAACAAATGCTATTGGTGACGAGGGTTTGGAGGTTGTATCTTTGACGTGCAAGAGACTGAAGAGACTTCGTATTGAACGAGGGATAGAAGAACAAGGCAACGCCGATTCAGGTGTGGTTACACAAACGGGATTAATTGCTGTAGCACAGGGATGCCCCGATTTAGAATATCTAGCAGTTTATGTGACCGATATAACAAATGAAGCCTTGGAATGTGTCGGTACAAACTTGAAAAATCTGAAGGATTTCCGACTTGTATTGCTTGACAGAGAAGAGATAATTACTGATCTGCCACTTGATAATGGAGTGCGAGCTCTTCTACGTGGTTGTCATAACATTCAACGGTTTGCCTTATACCTCCGACAGGGTGGTTTGACGGACATTGGTCTCAGTTATATTGGCCAGTTTGCTCGAAATGTAAGGTGGATGCTTTTAGGTTTTGCTGGAGAAACTGATACCGGGCTTTTGGAATTCTCTAGGGGCTGCCCTAGCCTTGAGAAACTTGAAATGCGGGCTTGTTGCTTCACAGAACGTGCACTGGCAACTGCTGCAACACAACTAACTTCTTTGAGGTACATGTGGGTGCAAGGTTACCGAGCGTCACAAATTGGCATCGTTGATATCCTAGCAATGGCTCGACCATATTGGAATATTGAGCTGATTCCAGGAGACCAATATGATCAAAATAGTGAAAATGATGGCGAGCCTGTTAGGGTTGACCATCCGTCCCACATTGTTGCTTATTACTCCCTTGCTGGGCAGAGAACAGACCATCCAGAGACAGTTTACCCTTTGGCGCTGCCGGATCTCTAGAGCTTGTATATATTTCCACCTCTTCTTTACGATTGGGATCTTCTTCTCTTACACACTCTGCTCCACCTCTTGTCCATACAGTTTTGATATTCTTTATCTGGAAATTGGAAGACAGGTTTTGGTTGAGACCTTTCGTTTTATTTTTTCAATTACATTTTTCAGACAATAAGGTTGTTTCTGAGCTTTGTATTCTTGTTGGTTGGCTTCTTGTAGTTTTTAGGTCTCGTATACACTTTGTCTTGCATCCCCTGGTTTGGCATGTTGCCTTGGACCTTGGTCGAGCAAATAATGTTGAAGTTGCCTCTTGTATGCCAGATGATCATAAAAATGCCATTGAGATGTTGTCGCAGCTTCTTCATGTATACTTGGTGAAACTCGTCATACATATACTTGGGATGGTTTGACCTTTTCATTATTTACAGATTCTCCCTTGAATAGTTGAATGTGTTTTGTGACTTACTAAGTTCTATGCAAGGAGAAATAGTCATGTGAGATTTTGTTAAACTCTTCACGACATATTCTTTTAACATATCCACTTTTTATAATTTTTACTTATAAGAAATTAAAGTTATTAATGGTTAAAAATATACATCGGCAAATGTGTCGAGAAGTGTTTCAAGTATGTTAAAACTGAAGAAATATGTGTTTTGCTCACCTTTTAAAAGTATTTTTGTAACTTGCTAATTTCTTAAGGTTTTTTTTTGCCTAATTTTTATATTAGGTGTAATTTCAAACCATTTTTTATCTTTTCTTTTTTTGCAACTTCCATTCTTCTTGGTTCAACTTGTCTGATACAAGAATATGCGTGAAACTGTACTTAATTGTAACTGACATTAACATTTCTTTCTTTTGCTGCTTCTTTTTCTTTGGCAGGAGGTAGCATCTGATAGTAGCCATGGTACACCACTGATCTTGTTTGCCATCATAGACATGTAAAATTGCTAATGCTACCTATACAATTTGAACTAAATGTAGTAGAAGAATTTGTTTGGAGCCTCTACACAAGTGGATTGACCAAAACGCCCCCTCTTCACATGTTTGATGGAGAACAATTCCGCAAACATCCTTAGTCTTGCAGGGACCTAATGAGAATGAGAATATAACCAATGCCTCTAACCTATGAAATCAAGGGAAAGCTGACACTATTGAAGGGATATTTGTCCTCATTCGGTTTGTTTTGGTCAGCTTTCTATCTCTTCTTATATCTGAGGTTGATGATCCTCCCGCCTAGAAAAAGGAGCCATATGTGAATCAAACAATGTTTTACCTAAAAGATGGGGAACACTACTATTCTTCCCTCTCGATTATTCTCTTCTTTTCTGGTCATTGCCATATGAGACGAGTAACTCTTTCTATCTTACACTATGAGCTTTTTTGGTGGGATGTCTGACATCTCGAAATATTAAGCATCTAATCACTTACATATTGGGCAATTGAAATTGTAAGGTGGCTGGCAAAATAAGACAAGAAACAGAATAATGCTCCTAGTAATTAGGAGAACCTCTTAGCATACGCATATCCTACAGAAAACAGAGCTTAATTAGCTCTAAATCTCATAGCTTTAACTTTCACTTGCTCCTAAATCAAGAACAAACAGCATACTGCTGAATCAGAAGCTTCTCAAACTCAAGTTTTTTCTTTTTACTTAGAGACCAAAGTCTCGGACTAAAGGACCTATTGTTTGGTAAAAGGCGGCTATTTGGAGAATAGTTCTTCAACGAATACTTGGAAAGGAGACGATTTGAGACTTTACTTGGTGTGTGATCCATACCATTCCTCCTCTATGATCAATCATTAGAGAATAAGTTCTCTATTTTGGTTAGGTTCTCTCCACCTCATTTATGAACTTGTTATTATATTACATATATAATATATATTTTTAAGTTAGATTAGACCAAATGTTTTATTTTAAGATTATCGTCTTATAAAAGATTCACACAAATACTAGAACAAATCTTTAAAAATTGAGAAATTCAAACTAGAACGCCTTATTGTAGGTTAAAAAAACATAATGTTGACCTTTTCATTTAGGTGAGTATCTAAATTTTCTCCTTCTAAGGAAGTTTTTCTTGAGGGAGTATGTTATTCAAGGTGCATTTTCTTCACCCTATTCTTTACTAGACTTGTCTAAACTGAACTCATATAATTTATCGAAACTAATCTTTACTTTATTGAATCTCATAAGAACTTATCTTATGAGGTGTTAGAACTTATTGAAACTTATTTAAACAAATCGAACTTGTTGAAATTTATCGAACCTTAATCTAATTTGAAAACACACTCTCGGTGAAGCTCGGATACTATTAACTCGAGGCGGATAAGTAATTAGAAAGTACGTCACATGGATATGGTTGTTCAAAAGATGTAGGAGTAGACATCTTAAAATGATATGAAAACAATGTATAGATTAAGAAGACACGGGGTCCCTCTCTCTTTTTTTTCTCTCAAATCCTAGCCTCCCCTACCCCTTCTTCATCAATTAGTAGCTGCCATGGATGATTTCATCCATGGCAGCCCCTTTTCCCCTTTTATTTTCGGTTTTAGTTCATTTTCTTGTTTTGTTTAATAAATTAGTCTCTCTTTATGAGATTTTCTCAAACCCTGTTATGGGGTTTTTAGTTTCTGTTTTGGAAATCTCCTTCTCCCCTATGGGAGTTGTGAGTATGGTTCTTTTGTTTTTAGGTATGAGAAATTATTCTCATTGGTTGAAGTTCGAGACTCAACATGAAGGTATTGGAATCTCGGATGCGGTCAACCCGACTCGATCAAGAATGTTCTTCCCAAACTATATCGTAATGATAGACTTCCTCATCAATACCGCTTGATTCAAGCAAATACAAAGAATATTTGTATTGCTTCGATCCGGTTCATTGTAGTTTCTTCGAAGACGAATTTGATTTAGTCTTGTTTAATTGTATCTTGTTTTTCTTAAATACCTATTGTAGATGTCGTTTGGCCTTCAATTAATGAAATTTCTCTTTTAAAAAAAAAAAATTAAGAAGACACGGTCCAATAAGGAAAATATATAGATTAAAAGGAAACTTAGGGAGTTTGACAAAACTGGAAATTAACTGAATACATACACTTATGCACAAGTTTTCCTGTGCATTTGTAATGAAATTCAGAGTTTAATTAGTATTTCATAGAGCTGTTGCTTCATCCAATGATTTATGCACTTATATTATTTGGAGACACTATGGACCAAGAATAGGGTAAACCCTGCCTAAATGAGGAAACCCTTTATTCAAACTTCTTTTAAGTAATGAATTTGAGTTGATATCTATTGTCTGAAAGCGTATCTAGAAGTTGTTGGACTTGAATTTTCCAGGGTGTAACCAGGTTAGCAATAATATAATTGTCAATAATTATTGCTCAACTATTTTGTGTATTTTTTTTTTTTGAGGGGAACTATTTTGTGTATTTTGTTAAGAGTTAGTTGCTGCCTCCATTAACATTATTAAGATTTTCTGAGATAATATTTCTACTAGTCAACCAACCATGTAATTGGTTGCTTAGATATTGGGACCAATCAACAAACACTAATTTTGTGATTAGTGCTTGATTAGGACATAATTACTCTGCTTCAACAACGTGCAGCGCAGGTTGTACACATCCAACCAAAATAAGTTGACTCACTATTAAGGTTCTAATAAAACTTAATTCACTAGGTTTAAATGTCTTAATGAACATTTTTATTAACTATTGTCATAACAAGTGTAGAAAGTACTTTAACTATTATCATAACTATTGTCATAAAAGTACCCATATTAGCAGAATTAAAAAAAAAACTAGTGTTAGTTTATTCTTTGTTTAGAAAGAGCATAATCGATTTTCCATTAAGTGTGTTCTTGAAAGCTTATGTGTAGTCATAGTCTACTTTAAAAAGTTTTCATCAATGTTAGAATAAAGTTTAAAGATGGGTGACATTATGCTTTATTTTCCCATGTAATTCACAATTGCATGAATTATTAAGAGAACAGGGAGCCATATAAATTACCAAGCTTAGCTTGGCTCACTTGGTAGGAATTTCACCTTATGACCAAGGTCAGGGGGTTCGAATTCCACCAAATGAGGGGCACTTGGAGGAGAATCCCCCTTACAACTCCCCCTCCTTCCAAGCCGCCAGCCCTCCGGGTTGAGCCTGTGCGAGGGCAGCCCAAAGGTTATTCATCTTACCAAAAAAAAAAAAAAAAGGGAGCCATATAAATTAAGTATTATGTGGGAGTTTTGTCCTTTACCTTGAAAAAAAGTTGATGAGAAATAGAATAAACTGTACTGGATTAGTTTGTAATGGAGGAACTTTAATCTCTTAGCTTGTTTTGCAGAAAATCAAATCTTTTTGTCTATACCTTTTTTCTTTCTTTTTTTCTCCTCCTGTTGTTTGAGCCTTTGAGGATTTTAATGCTCTTTTTATTTTGGCTGCTTACTTGAAAAGTGAATCACATGAACATTAGGAAGTCATATTGCTGTAATGATATATGATGGCAACTTCAATAACAGCACTCACAGCATCCCAAAACTCATGCAATATTGACAGTAGTGGCACCTTAGGGAACATAGTAGGATTCCAATTATTGATAATTCTAGAATAACTTCGACTATGAGGATGTCTTCTTAAATGATCTCAAGTGACCGATAACTTGTTTAATAGGTTATTTTTCAGTTTCTTTTTCTTTCTCAATTTTCGTCTGCTTCTCTCTAGTTAACTAAGTAGAAGCTCGACACATTATGTTTCAACCTCGCTTGTAAATTGAGCTTTATAGGTTATCAAATTATATTGAGAAGACACTCCCAACGGCCCATACTTGAGAATTGGAATTACGATTAAATATGATTAACTCATAAATCATAATTATATTTATATGAGACAACCATATATAGTTGGAATTATTCCTTTTAAGTGAGTGATAAAACTTCCATATATGATTTGAGTGGAGAGGGAAGCTACCAATATTCAAATAAAGACCACTTTCTTTTTATCCCTTTCTTAGCCTTAGATTGTCAGAATAACAGCTCTATCAGCTTTTTAACACACAGAACTCTTAGAAAGTATATCATTTCCCATAACTTTTTAACATATAGTAATTAAGTCCACAAATCTATAGCTTAGATGCCTATATCTTTCTTTTTTGATTTTGATACTAATGCATGATTCTCTTCCAACAACCGTGACATTTAATTCAACATATGAATCTTAACCCTTTTGATAATCATGAAATAGTAATAACTTGAATAATAAGAATCTAGAAAAAATCGAATGTTTTTTATTATCTTGTCGGGGGATCAACCCAATTAAATTCTTTTACTATGTGAAAAAGAAAAATTAGTTTTCATGCCGAAAGTTGTTGTAATAAGATTCAATTCTTTCCTTATCTCTATTCTGCACCTTATAATTCTTGAATGCGACATTAGTAGATATTCAGAGCTCTAAGAGATGAATGAAAGTATTCCCTGCCCAAAGTAGGAATCAATAAGGTACAATTCAAGATAATGGAATATATATATACTACTACTATTAAGCTTCCTAGGCCATTTGAAAAGAATAGTCAAGATCTCATTCTATATGTAATGGAGATAATGGAGATGCTTTGTTCCTACAATAGTGTCAAATGTGTAGACTTGGCTTATTTGCTAAATATATATGCACTATTCTTTAACCCAAGAATACAGAAAGCAATTCATTATGTTCTCATAAACCATTTTATGGGTTATAGAAAAAAAAATTAAAATTGGGTTGTGGTGGGGGGGACGTAAAGTGAGTATGTTTTGACCACTCTCTAGAAATGGATTTGATCTAATCTTTAATTTTGTTCCTAAACTGTCCTTTTTTAGTCAAGAAAACTTCATAATACCCCTTAATTTTATTTTGACTTTTTAAGATATAAGATTCTTACATGTGGGTAAAAAAAAAAAACAGAAAAAGAAAGTGCCCTTTCGAGAGGTGTGAAAATCTGATCCTTATCTCTAGGGTGTAAGAAAAAGCGCACTCCGAATAAGCGTGTGATTCTCTTGTCATAAAAGAAGGTCTTCTTTGTGTATGATCAATCTATGGTAAAAACATGGCAAACTACTTGATTGTTATCTTTCATGTTACTTTAGAGCTAATATATTGGCTTATTATTATTAATAAAGCTAGTTGGTAAAAAGGTGAAAAAATAATTAGGGATCTTTTGTGATGTCCTTGCTATAAGAACTTCTAACTACCAAGGTGCTTTGGTTTATAGTGGAATTCAGAGTCACCCCAATGACTAAGTGATGCTGATGAAGGGTTTGGTCACTTTGGCAATGTTAAGATCCACTGAAATCTAATGAATGGCTGAAAGGTTTTTTTACACCTAGTAGAAGAGAAAAAGCAAGCAATCAGATTCAAAGGAATTACTCTTGAGGGTGACTTCCTTTAGTCAGCTAATTTGGCTGCAGCTTTTTTGGTGTGACATGGCTGATTATCCTACTTGTCTAGATTCTTCTTTATAAGAAAAAAAAAAGAAGCATATCCATCTTGAACCATGTCCATATGGCGAACAAGCACTTCAAAATTTATAATTGTGATATGCAAATAGTTGCACGACAATCTTTGTGATTTGGGAAATATGACTGGTATTATAGGCAATGGTAGAAAACAGGGATATTTTAAAAAGTTTAGAAATAATTTTAACCTTTAAGTTTCTTTCAAAAAATTACCTGTGATATTTACTATTTGCCTATGACAATGATAAAATAGGAGTTTTACATAAGTAGTATACCTTTTTTTTTTTTTGGTGAAACATAAGTAGTATACCATCCAACTCCGCCTGTGAGTGTCTGTGTGACATTCACCTGCCGGTCTGCCCGGATAAAGGAGGAGAGTTGCGGTAGGTTTGGGGCGGCAAGATAAAACATAGTCCCATATCATGACATGAATCGACAAATGAAAAACGTGGGGGCGTCCCCTACTCGGCCGACGCGCCGCACTTCATAGACCGGGTGTAGTGATAAGTATGCAAGGGTTGCTAGGTCGTCGCCCGGAAGCGGCGCGCCATCCCGCGCGCCGGGGTGGTGTCAAATATGCAAGGGTTCCCGCATCAGGGACGGGTGCGGGTAAAGAAGTTAGTCCAGGGTAGTGGTAGTGGTAGGGGTAGTAGGTTGCGCTTTGGAACATGGAACATTGGCTCTTTGACGGGAAGATCGGCGGAGGTGGTGGAGGTTATGAGGAGGCGAAAGATTCACATAATGTGCCTTCAAGAGACTAAGTGGGTTGGTGGAAAAGCAAGAGAACTAGCCCCGTGGGGTTATAAGCTTTGGTACTCCGGAAAGGATAAGTGTAGGAATGGAGTAGGCATCATTATTGATAAGGAATATATTGATGATGTGGTGGAAGTTTCGAGGAAGAGTGACCGCATTATGAGTATCAGGCTAGTATTAGGGAGTAATGCGGTGACTATCATAAGCGCATATGCGCCGCAAGTAGGATTGGAAGCATTTATTAAACAACAATTTTGGGAGGATTTGGAGGAGGTTGTGCAACGAGTGCCTATTAATGAAAAATTGATCATTGGTGGGGATCTTAACGGACATGTGGGCACTAGTCGAGTTGGCTTTGAGAGCATTCATGGAGGTTTTGGGTATGGGGAGAGAAATGAAGCTGGAAGTGATATCTTGGATTTCGCATTAGCCTATGGTCTTAGTATTATGAACACTTGGTTTGAGAAAAGAGAATCTCACCTTGTGACGTATAGGAGTGGAAGTAACGCGAGTCAGATTGACCTCTTTTTAGTAAGGAATGGTTGGCGGAAGAGTTATACAAACTGCAAGGTGATACCGGGTGAGAGCGCGACCACCCAACATAGACTAGTCGTGCTTGATTTCCGGGGTAGGGAGTCTTTAAGAAAGCGAAAACCCAATGTGGAGCCGCGAATCAAGTGGTGGAAGCTCCAAGGGGAGCACAAAGAGAACTTCTTAGCTAAGATGGCTAATAAAGATATTTGGGCTTGTAACACGGAAATGGATGTAGATTCGATTTGGACAAAGATAGAACTTGGTATAAAGGAAGTGGCGAAAGAGGCCCTTGGAGAATCTAAAGGAACTGTACCATCAAGTAAGGACACATCTTGGTGGAACGAGGAGGTGAGACAAGCGATAAAAAACAAACGAGAAAGTTATAAACTTTTGGGAAAAGATAGCGACGATGTGAACTATGAGAAGTACAAAGAGGCGAGAAAAGAAGCCAAGAAGGCAAGACGGGAAGCTAAAGCACGGGTAAACAAAGAGCTTTATGCAAGATTGGATACGACGAGAAGGTGAAAAAGACATTTATAGAATTGCGCGTATGAGGGACAAGAAGACAAGAGACATAAGAAAGGTAAAATGTGTCAAGGGTGTGGACCAAAGAGTGCTTGTGGAGGATGAAGAGATAAAGGATAGGTGGAGGTCGTACTTTGATACCTTGTTCAACGGTGATAAAGCACAAGACATCGGGGATGTACACATTCCGCCAAGTATGTTAAATCGAGAGTTTATGAGGAGGATTCAAAAGGGAGAAGTCGTTGCAGCATTAAAAAAGATGGGATTGAAGAAAGCTACGGGGCCAGATGGCATACCTATCGAAGTTTGGAGGTGTTTAGGGGGGAGAGGAATCGAATGGCTGACAACATTCTTCAACATGATTTGGAGACACAACAAAATGCCATTAGAATGGAGGAAGAGTACTTTGATTCCTTTGTATAAGAACAAAGGCGATGTACAAGATTGTACCAACTACCGAGGAATCAAACTAATGAGTCATACGATGAAACTCTGGGAAAGGGTGATTGAGCAAAGACTTAGGAAACATGTGAAGATATCGGAGAACCAATTTGGATTTATGCCTGGAAGATCGACTATAGAGGCCATCCACCTCTTAAGACAAACAATGGAACATTACCGTGATAGGAAGAAGGATCTACATATGGTTTTCATTGATTTGGAGAAGGCATATGATAGAGTACCAAGAGAAATACTTTGGTGGGCGTTGGCAAGGAAAGGTGTTCCACAAAAATATATAGATATCATCAAGGATATGTATGAGGGGGCAACTACGAGTGTGCGGACTACGGTGGGGAGGACAGAAGAGTTTCCTATTACGATCGGAGTGCATCAAGGTTCTGCACTTAGTCCCTTTCTCTTTGCCCTAGTCATGGACGAACTAACGAGGTCAATTCAAGATGATATACCATGGTGTATGATGTTTGCGGATGATATTGTGTTGATTGATGAAACAAAGGAAGGTATTGAGAGAAAGTTGGAATTGTGGAGACATACATTAGAAGCCGGGGTTTTAGATTGAGCAGAAGTAAGACGGAGTATATGGAGTGCAAGTTCAGTGGGGTTACAAGCAGCGAGGCGAGGGCGGTCACTTTGGATAGCAAAGTGGTTCAAGGATCGAACGTCTTCCGTTACCTAGGATCCATTCTCCAAAAGGATGGAGAACTGGATGGAGACGTGGCTCATAGAATTAACGCGGGTTGGTTAAAGTGGAAAAGCGCCACCGGATTCCTTTGTGATTCCGGCATTCCCCAAAGCTTGAAGGGAAAGTTCTACCGTACGGCAATTAGGCTCGCTTTGTTATATGGCACCGAATGTTGGGCGGTGAAACAATGCCACGTCCATAAGATGAACGTGGCGGAGATGCGTATGTTGCGGTGGATGTGTGGCCACACAAGGAAAGACCGATTAAGAAATGAAGTGATCCGGGAAAAAGTTGGAGTTGCATCCATTGAAGAAAAGATGAGGGAGAATCGGTTAAGATGGTTTGGTCATGTGAAAAGGAGATCAGGTGATGCACCGGTGAGAAGAATTGAAGAGTGGAGGAGTAACCAAGTTGTAAGGGGTAGGGGAAGACCTAAGATGACTTGGATGAAGGTAATTGAAAGTGATATGAGGTTACTTGGGATTGAGGAGAGCATGACGTTGGATAGAAGTGAGTGGAGGGGCAGTATCCATGTGGAGGAAGGGGTGTGATTTCTGCATTTATTTGTTTTTCTCAATTGTGTTGGTATTAAAACCTTTTGTTGAAAACCTCTTTTAAAACTTGTTGGTGTAAACCTTGCTTTAAAAAAAAAAAAAACCTTTTTATCACTCTTGGCGATGCCATCTCCTTTGGTGACGGTTTCAGTTGACGATTCATGTTAGCCGACCCCAAATCACTTTGGGAATAAGGCTTAGTTGTTGTTGTTGTATAAGTAGTATACCATCCGTGGTTATTGCTTCATTTGGTAGGGTATATTTCAGTATAATATAATGATTGGTGGAAACTTAGTCACTTTGCTTCTTGTTGATATGTTAGTATTCTGCCCTACTAATTGTGGATAAGTTCAAATCTAAGGATTAATTAAGAAAATATGGAGAATAATGACAAAACACTAAAAACTAAGCATGACAGTATAACAAATTTAGCTTGCAGGTGAATGGATTTTCAGAAGCTGAAGGATACTGAGTTATTCATTCTCACAAGACGCAACAACCCATCTAAGGATTGATAATATCAACTTTCATACTGAACTAAGATCACTAGATTATCATAACTAAGTACCCTCAAAGGAAATCATAATTCAAAATATACATTATACCCTTCAAAAGATTCAGATTGCTTTCACATTCTGTTAAATTGTCTACAAACTATATAATATACTGGATTGAGTTTGAGACATGATGATGCACTACCACACAAGAACCATGAGAGAATAGCTTAGCTTAGCGCGCTTACTCTAATGTGATCCTACATAGGCCGAGGCTCCTTGGTAGCCGTTGCTGTACATATTCTGGCGTCCATGAGTGGAATCAAATACCATAAATGCTTCACCATTATTCGAGTTGCTCCAATCGAGTAACATCTTAGGCATGATATTGAATGATTTGTGAAGCAATGGAAATGAAGCCGAGGAGTGTTCTAAGATCGATCTAGGCTTTTGATCATCCGTTTCTGAAATGGGTGGCATAGTATTATCTGAAAGATTATCAGTGGTTATATCATGAATGCTAGGTCTTCTTTTATCCTTCCCTCCAGAACTCTGCCTTAAGAAGTACTTTTGAGCATGGCTAGCCACTTGAGTTGGTGTCTTTGAAATCACAAAGTTTCGCGATATGTTTCTCCAATCCCCTTTGCCATGTTTCTGAAGTCCAAGTAGAAATCGCCTGTAATATTTCACAGTTTATCAACTTTACAAATGGAATCTAATTAATACAAATAAAAACCCATAAGTTCATATAGTAATCTAGCTAAGAAAACTGTATATACAAGGTCAATTTGTTACTTTATCAGAACATCACCTGCTAATCTCAGTAGTCTTACTTTTGGTCCCATAGAATCAATCTCAGAGTCAGTAAAAAGTCTTATTTCCTAACAAATTATTTCATACTCTAAACAGTTTATACTTCACATAATGAACCAAAATCAGCAAAAACATAAACAAATAATGATATGTATCAATCAAAAACCAAAAAACTAGATAGTTAATCAACCAAAAAAGCATTATATTCATGTAACAGAAATCTTACTTATGTTCATCTTCAGTCCAAGGAACACCCTTCTTCCTTTCTTGCTCGTGCGGCCTCACCATAGAAGCAGACCTTTTGCGAAAGGGGTCTAATCCTGTATTATCAACCCACTCCAATGTGAAAGGAGAGGCAAGATAACCCGGAATCGGAACTAATCCAGCTTCAATATCAGTAACATCTTCTAACAACTCTTCATATTGTTTCACCACATCCAATACAGATTTACCAGGTATCATATCAGCAATCCTTGACCATCTATCTGGAGTTTTATCATCAAATATTGCAAGTGCTTTCTCAAATTGCTTGTTTTCATCTTTAGTCCATATTGCACTTTTGCAATCCACAGGAAATAACCAATCATAACTCGAGTTTGAGAACAATGAAGTTGGATATATTGCTCCCATTTCTCTCTCTAAAAAAAGCTCAAGTTTTTTTAGATTATTGAGAAAATTATCATGAATGGGTGAATTTAAAGGAAAGGATAAAAATTAGGAACAGGGGAAAGAGGAAAATGAAGTTTCACAAAGACCCAAATTGAAAAAATGGTATTGAATTTGGAATCAATATAGAGAGAATCAGAATAATCTTCATTAAATCAAATTGAAGAATCCTACATACTAATTTTACTACTATAAAGACTTAAACTTTATTAAGTTAAGAGAAGAATCAAAGAGAACCCATAAAATAAAATTCCAAAAAGCCACCGACTTTGTCCTTCATAGCACTAAAAAAAATGTAAGAGCTAGTGCAGACCCTACCAAATACTGCTACCTTACAACTTGCACTTCCCACTGGAGGAGGGGGGGAGAGAAGAACAATAATCCAGAACCCAGAAATTTGTTTTTATTCTTGGGTGATAATTTATGAGGAAAGTTATTATTGTAATCAAATTTTAATGGGTGTTTTTGGAGGTTATAACTAATTGGAGTGCCAGAAAGAAGCGGGAGATAGAAAGCTTTGACCTTTGCTTTTGGAGCTTGAAAATGGGAATGACAGGGAGGAAAGGAAGAACAGTTGGTTAAATAGAGAAATACTTCTATATACTCCGTCGTTTCTTTTTATTTTACTCACTTCACTTTGGAGGAGAATCAGGGAGGAAATACAAAAGTATGAGAGATAAACTGAGATGGGAAGGAGATAAACTAAAAGTGGATTAAAATATAAAAAAGTGGATTAAAATATAAAAAAGTGGATGATATTGGTGGAAAAAGAGGAGAAAGTAGATGGAATATGTTAATAGAAAAGAAACAAAATATTTGTGGGAGAATATGATAAATGATTGGTATATGAATAGTGTTTACTTTGCAAATGTGGCATGCATGTATTTAGAAACGGATGAAGTATAAAATAAGGTTTAACGGACTATATATTTTATGGTTTCATTCCATCTCATCTCCTACTAGCTAGGCCTAGTTCATAGTAAAAAGATGATATTTGATATATAGAGAATACTATTAGGATAATATTTTCTCATTACTTTAGGATATATTTTGCATGATCATTTCCTAATTATGTTAGGACTTGGATTATTGTAACCCTATATATATTTGATCAATAGATTCACTCCAGATTGAGGAGTTTACATTATCTAACAATATTGTATGTCTTTACACTCTTACTCTTACAATCTTTGTCTAATCAAGTTTATTTTATTATCTAAAGGTGTATCTTTTTCAAAGTATTTTTCCTAAACTTGTTTAAACTGAAATGATTTGAACATATTGAAATTCATTGGAGCTTATCATGACTTATTAGAAGAACAAAGAACATCGCCACATGGCGCTCTCCTTTAGGGTGTTCACTCAATGTAATCCACCTACAATTAAAATAAAATAGATTATGCATTGTATAAGATTTGATCCCGTGACTTCAAATTTATGTACTAAAGTATTAACCACTAAACCAAGTGACATTTGGTGATATCATTTTAAAGTGAAATATTAGTAAATGAAAATATTTAGAAACGGATGAAGTATAAAAAAGGTTTAACGGACTATATATTTTATGGTTTCATTCCATCTCATATCCTACTAGCTAGGCCTAGTTCAGAATAAAAAGATGATATTTTATATCTTTACACTCTCACTATTACAATCTTTGTCTAGTCAAATTTATCTTATTATTTAAAGGTGTATTTTTTTCAAAGTATATATTTTTCCTAAACTTGTTTGAACTGAACTGATCTGAACATATTGAAATTCATTGGAGCTTATCAGGATTTATTAGAAGTAATCTTAACTTTATTTATTATAAGGTGCTATAATTTATTAGAACTTATTAGTAAGAGGATGTAAAAGACGAGAAACCGTTAATTCATAATTATATGCACTCCAATTAAAAAAAATAGTCAAACTTTTCAAATACTTTATTTTTTTTGTGGAATCCTGCAATATACCATAGTTTTAGCCAAAGTTACATAAAAATGCCACTACGGATTTTAATATTTGCATAACTGAGTGATTAACTAATTAGAACAAGCTCATAATAGACAATACGGGATATCTAATTATTCAACGGACACACATGAAGAGTGTTTCATTCATCCAAACTTCTATATATTATTCTATTATACTTTCTTCTGACTCCATCCACATTAGTTTTTACCATTTGACTTTTCTTATCAAAGCCTAAACTTTGACCATAAGTTCTCGGTATAAGTAAAATTAATTACATGAAATATAATTAGATTGGTCATAATTTGTATAATCAAAAAAATCATGTAATCTTTATACTTCATCGTTTCTTAATACATGTAACTTATTTCTTTTTGGAATGTTTCATAATATTTGCAATATTTCTCTTATATCGACAAATTCTTATACTATAAAGAAAGCTTTATTTTATTATTTAAACACATGAGTCATGATTCACTCTCTCTCCTTCTCCTTGATTTATGTGTCATTTGTCAACGTTGCCAGTACTAAAAAACGGAGGAAGTACGAGTATATAACAAAAATATTAATAGTACAAAGAACTTGGTTTAGAAATCGTGAAAACAAACCGTAAAAACTAATGTTCGACGAAGGGAAGTACTATTACAAATTTACAATGTAGAGTTTCTCAATATCTTCGTACCAAACATAAAGGAGAGGGGGGGAGTGGGGGGAGGGTTTGAGAGAGGAAAAAGATTAATTGCTGATTGGGTTGTAGAAAAGGAAGCTGACATGTTACCTATAAAAGAAAAGGGTGTGAACTGTGGACTCTATGGTGGCTTATTGGCTCATCATCATTGGTGGCTTTAGTTTCGGTAGGTCTGTAATATGTACCGAAAGACAACTCCCCACTAAATCCAAGTTGCAAACAGTGCGGTTTCCTTAACGATGGCTAGATCTACAAATTTTAGATATTTATATACTTCCGTCGTTCTAAAATAAGTGAAACACTTCTATTAAAAAACTCCCACGTAAAAAAGTGAAGTTGTTTCATTTATTTTAAAACTTAGGAAGTACATTGAATATGTACGTGGTTGTGGTTTTTTTATTTCATTTGAAGTGGAGAAACCAATTTTCTATTTTACATTTAGGATACATTATATTATCGTGAGAGAATGAGTTTTAAATCTGATCATGTCCAACAAAACATAAACTTAAAATGAAATTAAGATTAATCAAATCCAATAAGTCAGATTCAGATCATATGAGCACTCCTAAATATTTTACTCCATAAAGCTCACAACGATCCTGTCGGTTTAGAAGAGAACTAATGGCTAGATCATTATTAATTACTTCCTCGGTTTACATGTGTTTCTTTCACCTAATTTCTTTCATATGGAATTGTTTGTATTCAGCTTAACTTATTATCAGAACTTACTAGCTTTAAAAACGATTAATTCTAATACTACATATCATTATTTCGAGTTTATTGACCCTGGACTTACTGGGCTTTTTTTCTTTAGGATTTCCATTGTTCAGAAAATCATTTTCCATTTATGCAAAAACAGTTTTCTACTTTCTACAAACCAGACCAGAGGAAGAAAAATAACAAATCTTATTTACTAGGCAAAATTGGGCCTCAACACCACAAACTATGGCTTGGGTGCACCCAACACCCCAAACTTTGACTAGTAGTCAAACACCACAAACTATTGGTCAGGGTGCAGTGCGTGTCACAAATGACAACGAAGATACCTTTTCGTGATACCCCTGAACGTTCCGGAAACAGTTTTCAGATTTCTTCGTGAAGAATAAGAGTTTTAGAGAGAGAAATCTTTAGATTGGTTACTAGTCACCGGAGTGAAAATGTACCTCCAACGTCATTAATGACACGCACCGCCTGAACCCTGCAGTCAATAGTTTGTAGTGTTTTGGCTTACTTAGTAAAAGTTTGTGGTGTTGTTGGGTGCCGGCCATAGTATTATATATGATCTTGAAGCTCAATTTTGCCTATTTTCTATTGAAGAATATCTTTCCTCTCAAGTCTCAACTAAACAGTGTCTTAACATGGACAGTACACGTGTCATGTTTTAACTAATGACAATTTGACAACTCAACCGGCATGCCACTATGCTAATACTCTTTAACAGGTAATGAAGCTGACCCGTGGGCCGTGGTTATTGGTCGGTCCACATTAAACAAGCAGTTGTTACTCACTTGTTAGTCATTATAGTTGCAAGAGCTACTAATTTAATCTATATATATTGCTATTAATATAACTTTTAGCTATGTTTGATGCATGCTATTGCCACCCATTCTCTCTCTCAGAATTGAGATTTCAGCCAATCCATGCGATTCCTCCAATGAATAAATACAAGGTTTACTTTTTTAAGAAAATTAAATACTTTTTTGCCCTTTTTTACGGAATTAAAAATGAACAAACTTTCATACTTTATTCTTAAAATAGATTGGTCCCTCCAATGATTCCTAACCTAGTACTCTTTGATTGTTCACTGTTCAGGCACATGCATGCAGTATAAAACTCATCATACAAACATCAATGTTCAGGTAATTTTGTTTTACTAATTTTTTCTCATTTTTTAAAGTTCATCTTTTCTTTTTGTGACCTGCTTCTCACTTCTGATTCGTCTCTAAAGTCGTTCTTGGTATATTCTTTGATTCTAGGTCACTTTCTGTTAAACTATAGTAATATACTAGTATATTAACTGCTTTGTTTCTATATATATATTGTTTTTCTCTTCGGTAATACTTAGATTATGTGAAAATTCGTGCAATGCTTATACATTATTAATGATAAAATCGTAATTCTTAAATAATGGATAAGCATTGCACGAATCAGTGATAACCACGTCTATAAACGCCAAGCACATTTTTTTAGTTAGATAAACTTCTAACTTTTAAGAAATGTAATAAAGTTGATAGTAGGGTATCTTCCAAATTTTAATGCATTAAAAAAAGTAAAAGGTTCTGTCAGCAATTTTTCACCATGAAACTAATCAACTTGGACTGTTGGACCGGAAATAGTAGACTTGCCAAAGAAACTACGAACACCAATCAATTTTTCTTTCTCTTCAATTTGTTGTTATATATGGTGTGCTAGAGCCTAGAGGTATGATTGTCGTGATTATTGTAGGTGTTAATCAGATCTTTTGGCTCAAATTGGGTCATTTTAGATCTGCCATACTTAGAGATGGAGTTGAGGACTAATTCTCAAAGCTAAGATGAAAGGTTCCTTGTAGAGTTTGATACGTACGTGTTATCTTGATACCATTACCTCTAAGTCATGATATACAAAGCTTACTACTAGACTAAGTATGACTTGATTTGTCGCAATGACAATTGACAATAGATAAAATGATTGTGTGGTACCACTATATATTATGAGATAGTATACGAGTTTCACAAAGTGAAACTTTGGAATGATGGTGGAGGAAATGTGGTAGCAATGGCGAATGAGTAAAGGTGGTTGGTGTTTGTGGTGTGTGGGTGGTGGTAGTTGGTGGGCTTGCTGGTGGACGTGGTGTCAACGAAAGTAATTAACTATTGTAGGTAAAATATAATAGTAGGAGTATATTTAAGTAAACAATTTAAGAGATGATGAAGGGACTAATAGTCGTATCTGGTGTTAGGGTTGAGTTTTGACTCTTGAAGTAACACTCAAATATTTTGAACTTTTGACACATGGAATACTCATTATGAGGTTTCAAACAAGTCATTTATTGAAGAGATATGTAGCAAACTTCATGCCTACACAAAAGCAAACAAAACAGAACCAAAAGGGATGGGGTTGTGTTGTTTTATCCTAAAACATTGCAGAAATTTACATAAACTTACAAGAAAATCTGGAAATTAAAAAAAATAAAGCAACAAGAATTTATCACTGCCATATTATCTTCTTTCAGTTTTCTTCTCCTAATGCACTTTGAAGCTGCTTTGCAGTTTGAACTTGGGAAACCAAACTTCTCCCAACAAATCACTCGTACAGTAAATTGTTTTAATTATACTCCCTTTTGTTGTGTGACAAAGCCAAAAGTTGAAAACCCAAATTTTTATAATAAGGAATCTCCAAAGAATCTTCTCTCTCCATTGAGTATAAACCAATGGAATCTATGCAAGGATCTTTTTTTTAATCAAAATTAACATTTAGGTAGGTCATTAGGAGGTGGCATGATAGACTCATTTGGTCCATCACCATTCTCTATTAAAAATGCCATCTTTAGTCCCCATGAAGTGTGTACCTCCAGATGACAATGCATAAACCAAACACCTGCACTCACCATTAAGAATATATATTTTGTCAAAACAACCACATTATATATAGTATATTGTTTTTCTCCTATCTCAAGATATACAATAAGAGGGTTTCAATATAAATGGCACTAGCTAGGCAGTGCTCTTGCTGGGCCGACAAGAATAGGCTTAAAAATCGTGATTTTATCATAGTTAATTGTGTTGATGTTTGTGTCATTGAATTGTACACGTTAAATTGATGGTGTTTAGGCTACTAGTCGTAGTTGGTGGTGTTGGGTGTACCCGAGCTATAGTTGAGGGTGTTGAGGTAAATTTTGCCTACATTAAATTGATGCTTCAATAATTTTTTAAAATATCCTTTTATATTTATATCTAAATTTTATTGATTTCCTACGTATTAATTAAATTGTTGACATGAGAATTATATCTCGAGGCAAACTTTTTAGACCATCAATTCGATCACTGATTGATAGAGTATAAAACTATTCTTGGGACTCCAACCATCAGCTTAAGCTTTTGGTTGAGTTGGTCCTTTGACACTAATTGCCTAATAGTACTCTATTAGATAGTTGTCATGTTTTTTTTTTGACAGCACTGAGAGTCTCTCGACAGGCATAGCCTCGTCCTACAACAATTCAGCAAAAGGTGCGACTGACCTAGAACAGTCTTCTGAAGGTATATGAATATTCTAAGCTGGAACTGTAGAGGGTTGAGTTCCAATTCCTCCCCTCTACACTCGTATCTGAAGAATTTGGCTAGTAAAATAAGCTTAGATTTTATTTTCCTTTCAGAAACTAAATGTAACATAGGATCCCTAGAACCTTTTTTCAGTAAATTAGGATTCAAGGGCAGTGTTGGCTGTGATGCGGATGGTAGTAAAGGAGGCCTATTCCTATGTTGGCCTGATAGTTTGGTAGTTTCTGTTCTTTCTATTTCCAAAAATGTAATAGCATGTAATATCGAACTTCCAAATGGATTTGAATGCTATGTAGGCTTTGTATATGGCTCCCCTGTATTGGCTGAAAGAAAGCAAGTCTGGGAGGAGCTTTGCTCCACTCTAGCAGCAAACAAGGGAGGGTGGGTTCTTATGGGAGACTTTAACCAGGTTGATTGTATTTCCCAAAAGTTGGGGGGAAACAAGATTTTACAAGGAGCAAAGGACTTGATAGAGTGGAAAATCAATAATGGACTTATGGAAATCCCCTACCAAGGAGTTAACTATACATGGTCTAATAATAGACAAGGAAAAGGCTTAATTTTGGAAAGAATAGACAAAGGTTTTTGCAACTCTATATGGAAAGATTCCTTCACTGATGCAAAGATTACTAATCTCCCTATTCTATTGTCAGACCATAGTCCCATTCTGCTACAATCACAACCACCAATTCTAAGAAGGAAAAGACCGTATAAATTGGAAAGCTGGTGTCTAAAAGAGGAAGAAATCAAACTCAAACTTCAGAATATTTGGGTTAAAACAATGCCAGGATCTCCAGCTTTTAGACTTCAAAGAAAGCTTGGCTTTTTTCTACATGAGACTAAGAAATGGTGTTTGAACCAAAAGCACTCAAAGGGTATCAATTGGCAAGTTATTGAAAGGGAAGCAGAAGATTTGCAATCCTCTATCATCAATACCGAACAAGGTTCTTCAAGCATGAACGCTTCTAGAGAGCTTAAAGACCAAGCTGTAATCAAATGGGAATATTGGAAACAACGTTCGAAGTCTAAATGGGACGCTTTTGGGGATACCTCTACTTCTTTCTTTTTCAAGAGTGTTAAAACAAGGAGCACGAGAAATGAAATCAGGCTGTTGAAAAATGAGAACAATGAGTGGCTTACCAACCAAGAGGATATCAAAGAAGTTTTTCTCCAACATTTCAAAAAGATTTATATTCCCCAACAACATGTCACTCAAGTTGAACCTACAGATTCAATTTTGCAAAATCTTCCTTCTCTGTCAGAAGAACACATCCAAATTCTCAATAAACCCTTCACTGATCAAGAAATCAAGACAGCTGTATTTAGTGCCAAGCCCTTTAAGTCTCCTGGTCCAGACGGTTTCCCACCTTTATTTTTCCAAGAGAATTGGGACACGGTCAAGGAAAGTGTTCTCTCCACTGTCTATTCTTTTGTGCATTCCAACCACATTTTAAAAGAGCAAAACAAGACTTTCATATGCCTAATTCCAAAAACAGAAAAACCAGAAGGAGTGAACAATTACAGACCAATCAGTTTGTGCAATACTTCCTACAAGATTATTTCAAAGACTTTGGTTGGCCGTCTCAAACTCATTTTAGGAGATCTAGTTGGCGATTTTCAGAATGCCTTCGTTCCAGGAAGGCAAATGGTAGACAACTGTCTAATAGCTCACGAAGTTCTGAATTGGGTCCAAAAGAGGAAGAAAGGTAATCTTTATCTTTGGGATTATGAAGGTTGATCTAAGTAAAGCTTATGATCGAATTAGATGGGACTTTGTCCAAGCGGTTCTAAAAAAAATGAGGTTCCCAGAAAAATGGATTGATTGGATTCTCCAATGTATTACAAGTGTGTCATACTCAGTTCTAGTAAATGGAGAACCAACCCACTTTTTCAACCCAAAAGCTGGTCTAAGACAAGGGGACCCCCTTTCTTCCTATATTTTTATCCTATGTATGGAAGCTCTATCAACAACTCTCTCCAAAGCTCAGCAGGATAAAACGATACATGGTCTCAAAATTGCAAGGACGGCTCCTCTCTCTCCCACCTTTTCTTCGCGGATGACGCACTATTCTTCTTCAAAGGCATTCCTAGAGTTTGTTGGAAACTCAAAGAAATTCTTGCGGACTTACGTGAAAAATCGGGTGAGCTTATAAATTATGAGAAATCCCTTGTATTGTTTAGTCCAAACACTCCAAGAAGATTTAGTTCCCTCATGAGGAAACCTTTAGGGATGAAGAACTCTTTTCAATTAGGCGACTACTTGGGTTGCCCCTTAGATGTGGATGCTAGAAAAACCTCGAAATTCAATTGCATTCATTCCAAAATTCAAAAGAAAATCCTCTCTTGGAAATTCTTGCATCTCTCCCCTCCACCAAAATTATCCTTATCAATGCAATCCTCACAACTCGTCCTCTAATATCCTCTCCATCTTCCAAATCCCAAAAAAAATAGCTAGAAATATTAACTCTACTCTTCTAAAATTTTGGTGGAGTTCTTCTAAAGACAAGAAACCCATCTATTGGAGAAAGAAAACCCTTCTTGAACTTCATAAACATAATGGTGGTTTAGGCCTCAAAAATCTGGAAATAGCCAATAAATCCCTTCTAGTGAAGCAAGCTTGGAGAATTTACAGTGCAAAAAATTCTTTAATTCACAAGCTTTACTTGGCTAAATACAAAGTTGATCCACTTACAGCTGGAATTAAAGGAAAAGCTCCCACCGTTTCCTCTTATGCGTTCAAAAGCCTTTACAAGGCTACATTTGAAATGAGAAAACACTTCAAGCATGTTATAGGAAATGGCGGGAACACACGCATAACGGAAGATTGGTGGGTTGGGAATGAGAAAATTGAGCTTTCCAATATGGCGAAACGCCTACTCTACAAAATGCCAAGGTCTCGATCTCATATTGAATAGCCAATGGAACGCTAGTTTGATTTGGAAGAACTTTAAGCGTGAAGATGCAAGAAATATTCTTTCCATTTGCCTTCCCAATGATGAAATAGAGGACGAATACAAATGGGGTCCAAACAAGAAAGGTATCTACACAACAAAATCAGGTTATTGGTTAAGCATCAATTCAAATGAAATTTTCAGTATCAACCTTCACCCTGATAGCTTTTGGAAACAAATTTGGAGCATGGACATATTTCCTAAATGGAAACTCTTCCTATGGAAAATTGTCAACAGGGCCATTCCTACGGCAGATAACCTTGTCAAAAGAAAAATCCAGATTAATACGGAATGTAATTTCTGTAAATCTGGAATTGAAACCATGGAGCATCTCTTTAGAGATTGTCATTTCTCCATAAAAATTTGGATGACTACTATGGGCATCAAGCCCATCTTTGGTAATGTTATTCCTATAGGAGTTTGGATAAAAAACTTCATCAAACTTCTTGGAAAGAGGAATCATCAAGGAGAGTCGAACACAACAAGCTCAAGTGAAGACTCTTTCATTGCAACACTTTGGGCGATATGGCTACATAGAAATGAAATAATCTTCAGGTATAAGAATCCTAATCCTGAACGGATTATGGGCATCTACAGCGAAATGATTGATAGGCTAAAAGAGTTCAGGAAAATTCAGAGCCACAAGGAAGTCAACAATCATACGGAGAATGATCTAACTTGGAGCAAAGGTATTATTATAGGCCAAACGCTTACATGTGTGCAGGTGGATGGTGCGTGGAAGAAAAAGAAAGGAAAAAATGAATGGGAAGCTGCGGTGGCTTGGGTCGAAGAAGGAAATAGCAAAAGACATGAAACAATGAAAGTTCTAGCGTGTTCGCCTATTCAAGCAGAAGCTCTAGCTATATACCACTGCCTAAAGGGATGGGAAAACAAAACAAGAGCCATTTCAATCAAAACGGATTGCAAAGAACTTGTTAAGGCAATGAAGCACAAGGAAAAGGCAGACATGGAGATTAGTTTTATTATAGATAGTTGTCATGTTACTATACCTGGATTATCAGCTCGAAATCGGATAGCAGTCCATCCACCAGTAGGCACGTCGATTGTATTCCGCTCAACCGGATCGACAAGATTGAAGTTCTTGGAATCTATAGTAGCATTATAATTCCCTGTACCCATACCAACAACGAAGAAATTAGTCCCATGTAGGTGGAGCGGATGGCTTTCGGGCGCAATGATGGACGTGTCTTGGAGCACAACTTGGACCGTCGCATTATAACTTAACCTGTAAACCTTAGTACCATTCATAGTAGCCAAACCTCCAGAATAATTTGCAATAGTATAATCGAAATTAGTAGGAGGCTTCCCTGGAAAATCATCTGTAAAAACTCCACCAATTTTGTAGTAATGTGCCTGAAGCAATGCGATACTTGGCATAACAAACGTGACATTGTTAATGTTACCTACGAGTTTACTACCATTTAGACATGTTGCACAAGGGTTAACCCCAACACCCATGGTGAAAAATAGAGAATGATCAATAGTTAAGGGGACTTGCGCAGGATATTTGTTTGAATTTAGACTTCGAAGTGCATGTATAAAATTTAATTGAGCTTGGGTGGCATTTATTGGAGGCATTGTGGTTAAGACAAGGCGCGAGCCAAGTGGACCGCCCTTGTAGCGCAAAAGGCCATAGTTTGTTGAGTTATCGACAGCTACTGATGGTGCGTCCATGAAGGTAGACATGCCAATCAAGTATTTTCCGGAAGGGGATTGATCAGCCTTAAGAAGTGCATTTGTAGTTTGTCCAGGGGCTATGTAAATAGTGTCTGTTATAAATGGTTTTGTATAGCTTGCATCGACTTCTACCACAGTAAATTTGTGACCAGCAATTCTGAAAAAAATCTCGTCATTGATTGCAGCATTGATAATGCGGAGAAGATAGGTTTTGTTATGCTCAACATGTAAGTTATAAGTACCTGCAAATTATATGAGCAAGTTGATTATGCTGATGTAAATGTTTGAAGAAATTTTTTATACTAGGGGAAATTTCAGGGTAGTGGAAAATGAATTGTTAGTACCCTGAGAAGAGATTGAACAATTCCGAACTGGTCCAGTATATCCATTCATGGTATGTGCATCTGATACATTTGGTGGCATACCAGACTGTGTACCTTGATTAATCACTGCCTCTGTATCTGCTTTCCACCATTCCGCTGCAATGGTTGGTAGAAGCAGCAAAATTTAAGTTTTATATACAATTATACTTCCTCCGTTCCATAATAAGTGAAACATAGGGTTTGGGCACAAGATTTAATAAACATCACTTTCAAAAGCCAAAAAGTCATAAAATACCCTTAAAAGGAGGAGAGAGAAAAGCAAACCACACAAGTTTGTGATGGGTACTCTTGTCATTTTGTCACTTTTTTTTTCCATTTAAGATATGTTTCACTTATTTTGAAACGTTCTAAAATAGTAAGTGTTTCACTTATTATGGAACGGAGGAAGTATAAGATAAACACGTACTAGTACTTCAATAAACAAGAATAAGCATGTTACCTCCGTCCGAAAATACTAAGGTCCCACGTAAAAGGCTATATTCTAATTATATTAAGCTAATTTTGAACAAATTTATTGTATTATTCTCCCTATATTATATAGGTATGGTCGATATGTTAATTAAAACTTTTAGTAGTAAAAATCTTTATGATACTTTTGCTGAATGTCTTAATGATAACTTCAAAGAAAACATGTTTACCTCTATTATAAAGAGACAGGGAGAATACTAACAGCATGCAGCATGGTCGTTGTTGTTGTTGGGATATTGGGAAGGTTTAGCAGGTCGAAGGTCATTTTCCAAATTCCATGGAGTATGTATAAAAAAATGTCAAGGAGTACTTGCGTGGGACTATATTGATCCGTACAAAAAGATGTCTAAAAAACTGAGTGATACTACTAAAAATAGTAATATAAAAGATGTGTAGGCCAAAAATAATAATGTGTTGAAGACTCACGCACCTAGCACAATAATTTTTTCTTTGACAGGCTGTGGGAAAGGGTATGGGCTGCCTTTCTTAGGCAGAATAACAATGGCTCCATGCATGGTGGCCCTTAGCCAAGAAATATGTGCGTGCCAGAGAAGTGTGCCTCTTTGGCCTATGATGGTGAAGTTGTAAAGAAAGCTTTGTCCCGGTTGTATAGGGCATTGTGCTATGTATGCCGGCCCATCTGACCATCCTGTTCTAAGCTGCCGTATGCCATGCCTAAAACATGCAGATGTAATACGTTAATTATATCATAGGTGACATGTTAAGGGGTGTAAATGAGACGGCACAACTCGCGAGATACTTGTGACTCGAGATGTTGGTTAGTCGAGTTGAAGCAACTCGATACTCGACTCTAAAACTCATGAAAAGCTCAAATATCCAATTATATACCGTAAAGTACCTAAATTCGTTATGTTCTTTTACCTTAGGGTTACTTTTAGCCCGAGACACTCGCAAGCTACTCAAGCTCGACTCGTCAAAACTCGACTCGAGTGAGGTCGACTCTTCAAAACTCGATTCGAGTGAGCTCGACTCGGTCAAAACTCGACTCGAGTGAGCTCGACTCAACTCGAGCTTGACTCGAGATGCTAACGAGTCGAGTCGAGCTAGCCTAATCACAAACTCGACCCGCATCATTTACACCCCTATGACAGTTAGTCGCAGATCATATGATAGATTTTTAATTTTAGTAGCATGAAAAAACAATTGTTAGCCTTATTTCAAAGATTTAAAGTCTCACCAATGTATAGTGACATTGTAACTGATGTCATTGATGACCTTGACTAGAACATTGTCACCCTCCCTTGCTCGAAGGGTTGGCCCTGGAAATTTGCCGTTGACAGTGGCAATGGGCTTGGTGGAACAAAGCTTTGTGTAGTTCTTCATGACCACCTGTATATGCGTCCACTTGAATTAATGATATGGTACGGGCCGTACGGTCTTGTTCATTGAGAATTGCTATAATCTAGAACCAGCACTTAGATATGCTTTGAGGGAAGGGTAATCGAATCTCGCAAAAAAAAGTTGTTTTAGGTGGATAAATATTACTACTATATTAAGGTTAAACTTCTTTTATAAAAAAAAAACTAACGTTCTGTTTTTGGTAGCTGATATTAAATGGTGGTAAATGACATGGAAATCATATGAAAAATTGCAAGGGAAATCTTATTACCATAGTAATGGAATTTCCCTCCACAAATTCTTCACAGCTGTTCATTCCCACTCAATATATACCACCACTAAAGTGGTGAATGACTTTTATGAAAAGACTCTTATTTGTTGGGATAGACAAAATTACCATAGACATTGACATAATGCTTTATATATAAAACTACATATGAATCTATTACCATTACCACCTCAAACGAGGGTCGCACTGTCTCGGCATAATTAAGGACTCTAGCTTAGAATTATGACGCACACCAATCCTACTTCCAAGTTCCAAGAAACCTAATTTAGGTGTTTTACTATGTGTACTGTATATTGATTTAATTTCCCTAGCCAACATCTATACCATGCCAAACCATATAATTTCATAAAATACATGGGGCACTACGTAGAAAAAACCCAAAAGAAAATGTACTATAACTTAAAATTTATTCCTCTTAGTGGCAAATGGCAATGAGAGATTTGATGTGCATCACACAGTTGAATGACCTTATGACCCTACTCCACTATAAGCCCTGAATACTCGAGCTACATAATCAACGCTTAACGAACGGTCTAACATTAATTTCAACACTTGAAATGATCACAATTCAAATTAACAAGTTTCAACTTACTCTTAAATTTTAACTAGTATTTGGCCGGGCAATGCCCGGTCGAGTTATAATTATCAAATATACTATTATTCATAAATTTCATAATTGATGTTATTAGTTTTTCGTAATATTCTGTTTAGTGCAAAATAAAAAAGAAAGGACTTTATGGCATAAAAAGTTGTTTAAAGAAAAACTTTTAAGGAATTGGGGATAAAACTAACAATTTCAATGGAATTGGGGTAAGAGAATGTCATTACTTAACGAAAGTGTTAGAGATCAAAAAGCTTGTTTATGTATTTATACTTACATATAATTATAAGACTTTATTATATTTTACTTTGAGACATTAAGCATTGAAATTGTAGTGGATTAATGGTTAAACTCTCACATTTCATTTCAAAGGTCATGTGTTCGAATCCTAGTGACTACGCATTATTAATATTAAATGAGATTCTTAACATGTGTATTAAAAGTTTGAGAAGAGTGACACGTGGCACCGTTCCTTTGATAGGAACGCCTTTTAATATATTTATATATAGATAGATGCTTTCTTATTACTACGACTAGTACTATTGAGTCAGGGACCCTACATTTTCTAGTTCTACATACTTATAGCGGGATGAGTCAGGGTCTCTACAAATAGATTGACCAATCCTCCTTTAAAAAAAAGAGAAACTAAAATGGACTAATTCCTTGAAGTAGGAAAAAGAACACATTCATTTTCATGGAATTTTGGTTCATTATAACTTTTTTTTTTTATTCGGTAATTTACTGGATCAAGCAGTGACTGGAAATTGGGGATTTATACCCATAATCAAATATCCACATAAACTCTCCAAATTTGGGGCTAATGAGAGTCGAACTCCCGACCATGAGGTTGGGAGGTGGGAGCTCCAACCATTGGGCTCGCACATGAAACACCTACAAGAATGAAATGAGTAATCGTATCGCGAAAATCGATCCATCCTTCTTCCTTGCAGGAGAAAGGATTCACATCCGCGAGTTTGAGAAATAATGAGTGATACACATATAACATTATATACTACTAATATACTTTCTTATTATGGATGTCACGTACCTTGAATTATAATGACTGGCTAAAAAATAACATCATCAAAGACCATAATAATCATCTTTCTTCGAATTCTACTTTGATTCCTTCCAATGTTGGATTCTTATTTACAATTTGGGGTATTTGGTTGAGACGTAATGCTTGGGTTATCAACAAAAAGAACATTCCTTCTTCCACTAATTTAAAAAATTCCCGTTGGGCCGCCACTGAATGGTTCTATTCAAAGAGCCAACCTAAAGTGGGTAAAGCTCCCAACCCCTCTCTCTCCCCCTCTCCCTCTTCACCCCTCTCTAATTACATTCCCTATTCCTCCCTCCGAAACATGCCTCAATCTTCTTTAACATGGAAACCTCCCCCTACATCCTTTAAGAAAATAAATGTGGATAGCTCTTTCTTTGTCGGTACAAAGGAAACTTGTTTTGTTGTTTGTAGGGACTCGCATGGATCTTGGATTGGTGGGATTGCTCGAACACATATCGCTCCGATATCACGGAAGCGGAAATTCGTGCCATCCACATGGCCATACAATGGGCAATGGAAAAAAAATTGGAACATGAGTATCATAACTTCGGATTGCAAGAATGCTGTTGAGGAGATTGGAAACAATCGAACTATTAGAAGTAATCATTGTAATTTTATTTCTAATTGTAGGGAGTGGCTCCAAGGAAACGCAGGGTTCAAGCTTTGGCATGAAGGTCGAGAGACAAATAGGATTGCTGATGCACTAGCAAAACATGCACATGGGAGGACAGCAACCTTAAATACATTAAAAAATTTCCCCACCCCTCCCCCGGTTTGTATGGAAATATTATTAGAAGACTTACAAAGTTGTAATATGTCAACCATGGATCTTCCTGATGACCATGGCTGAAGACACTATGTTGTTTGTTTCTTTACTAGTAAGTTAATGCTCATTTTTCACCAAAAAAAAAAAAAAAAAAAAAAACGTACCTTGAAGTTGTAATGCCTAACCTTGGCCTCCGCCAATGCTGGAAACAATACCATTACTACAAGAACAGCACGTATACAAGCTTCCATTGTTGTTTCCCTCAGCATTCCTGTGTTTCGGATCCTTCACTCTATATTTTTGTGAACTATATAATCTAAGTTCCTTAATAAGATTTATTTGGTTGATTTATTATATTGTCTTCAGCTTATTTTAAGACTTACTGTCTATATACGACCAACCATCAGTACACTTAATAAGCTGAATGCAATGGTCTTATTCCACAGCACCATAGATTACTACTGATGAGATGCAATGTCATTTTACTTGGGTAGGTGAATGAATTGCCAACCATGGTGTGTGCATGTGTGTTTGGTTCTTATTAGACTTGTACAGTTTTCTGCCATTGAGAATTCTTGCATGTTACACAAAGTTGGTATTTATCTATAGCATTACCTTTTTTAAATCATGGTTTAAAGTCTAATTAAGATTTACTCTACATGTTAACTTGTTGCTATCTTCATGCTCAATTGACCGTATGCAGTAGACAATAATCTCTTTAAATTTCCAAGAGTATACCATAGATCGTGTTTTCATTTTATTTGTTTTCTAGAAAGAATTATCAAAGCCAAAAAGATTACGGAAATAGACAACTAGACAAGGAGGGGGAGAAGAAAAACAGGAATGTAATAGATAAGGACAAAATTATCGCATTTTATTTGTCCTTAAGTAAGTGCTATTTTTAAAAAAAAAAATTGTCAGAAACAATCTTTTATAGTCACTTTTTTGCGAAAAATAACCTTAAACAATAAATTTTTTGCAAGATGAAACCTTTTCCATTTTTCCGTCATTGACTGTTACGTTTTTGGCGTTGACTATCAATTCGTTTACTCCCATCTCTCTTACAATTCATTTTCCTCCCTTTTTTAGCTCTATTTCCCTCTCTTTTCTCTTATAAAACCCTTGGCTAACCAAATTGGGTTTTTTGTACACAACTTTTCAACAGATTTTTGCACACAACTTTTCAAGAGGGTTTTTTTGTTTAATTTAGGGTAGAAAAGGGAGGGAAATGAATTGTAAGAGAGATGGAGTAAATGAACTGACAGTCAACCCAAAAATGTAACAGTCAATGACGGAAAAATGGAAAAGGTTTCATCTCGCAAAAAATTTTATGTTTAAGGTTGTAAGTTGCAAAAAAAAGTATAAGGTTGTTTATGACAAAACAAAACTCAAAAAAAAATTGGAATAGCTATATTACATCTCTAGAAAACCTAATTTCACCTCTTTACAAACCAAGCGAAAAAAAAGGGGGAAAACAATTTTCCTAAAAACGTTTTTCTCGAATTTCAAAACCGAATGAGGCCTTAGATTTGCATAATTGCATGGAACGTGTTAATTTAGGGCTCGTCGGTTATCGTTTTTGCATTTTCAGTATTCAGGTTTTTTTTAAACCAAAAACAAAAATATGGAAATCAGAAAAAAGTAGTTTCCTATTTTCAGTAGTCATTTTTCAAAATTGACATGTTTTGTATAAGTATGACTAACTTTAAGATTATTATATCTCTTATCTCATATGAGTTTTATATTCATAAAATCAAAAACTGAAAACTTACAGTGATGTCGAACGGGATCGTAGCTCCCTAAAAAGGCTTGTGTCATTCTGTGTATAGCATGGAATAGATAAAACGAATTCTCTAGGATTAAATAAGGTAAGAGTGTAAACTTAGAACTCGATTTCTTGAAACATAAAGTAATTACTATTCTATTCTATTAGAATTCTACCAAACCAGTATAATGGAAGTTTATGTCTCTTTTTTCTCGCAATTATACCACTTTCTCATAAAAATTTAAAATTAAACTCTTTTCTTATGTCGTTTATATTTCCGATATGTTGTGGTTTCATTCTAGAATAGATTGTCCAATTTTAACCTTTGAAGTGAAATTTGGAAATTTTGACCACTAATATCTTTAGATGAATAGCGGTCTATAAACTTGATATATATTGTACATAGTATTGTTTAAATCTGCATGAAACTGGTATATCTTTCATCATTTTTATTGAAATACTCTTTTTTTGGGGCCTTTCGAAAACCCCGTAGTAAGAAGAAATTTATCTGGGCTGCCGTCGCACAGGGTCACTCACCCAGAGGCCCAACAAGCCCCAACCCCCATTGAAATACTCTATGTTTTCAACTTAAGTCTCTTCTTTTTTTAATTTGTTTTTATTGATTTTGTTAGTATATTTCTTTTAATTTTGTACATGTCTGCCTATCTTACCCTCAAATGCTCTATCTATTTATTATAGTTTTGTTCGCAATTTACCCTTTCTAGCAGGTTTCCTCTCTCTCAAACCCTAAAACTCCCCCCGCCGCAAAACTTCACCTTCGTGGCCTCGACTGCCGCGTGAGCCACCTCACGCCGGCAGTCGAGGCCTCTCTCCTTCCTTTTCGTTTTTCCTTTTTCGTCGTTGTGCTCTAGTTTTGTGCTGTGTCGTTGGGCTTTCACCCTCCGTCATCGCGTCGGTGTTGTGTCGTCCCCCACCCCCGTAGTTGTGTCAGTGCTAGTGGTTCTCCCTGGTGGGCGTTTGTCGTGCATAGGTAGTTCCCTCCCCCTCCCTGCAGTTTAGTGGGCTTCCGCGTCCCCTTTCCCCCTGTTATGAGTCGGGCCTCCCCTTCCCCCTCCCCCCTAGTTGTGTCAGGCTCCCCTTTCCCCTCCCCCACCCCTGGTTGTGTCGGGCTCCATGAGAGTTCAGTTATCTTGTCCCCATCCCGTGTTCGAGTTTCACGGTTCGGTTCCCCTTTGTTAGTTGGTTTTTGTTTCTTGGGCATCCCCTTCCCCTCCCCCTGTCCTTGGGCTTCCCTTTCCCCTCCCCCCTAGTTCTAAAGCTAGTGGTTTTTTTAACAGTATGTGTGGGTTATCTCCCACTTAGTGGTAGTTTGTTCTTTGGAGTTGCTCAGGTTATAGTTTGTTGTTGGTTATGGCAACCGACATAGATAAGGGATGGTGGCTTATCGTTGTAGTAATAAAATCTGTAGTTTTTGGAAATCGTTGATGTAGGAACGGGTGAATCACGAGGGTGTGAAGTGTTCGTGTGGTCGAGGCGTTGATCGATGTTCATGGTCGGACCTTGTGTAATCCGGTTTTAAAAACCGGAGGTGTATTTGGGAGCACATCATATTTAGCTCTCCTTTCCGCTCGGCAATGACCTTCATAGTCTTTGCCTTGAAAAATTCAAATTTGCAGGCGGCACCCCAGTTTCATCTGGTGGATTTCAGCACACCCCGTTTATCCTACCTTATGGAGAAACATGACATACTCTCGAAAGAGAGTCATGAGTCACCTAGGAATGTGACTCTTGAACAGATCATGAGCCATGAATCCCAAGCGTCAAAAGTTCGTTGGGATTGCTCATGCGGCAAGATGCGACTCTTGCCTTTGTTTGCTCGTTGTCCGGTTCGTGAACGACACTCGCTTCTCCTACCACTTCCATCCATCATCAGAATTTTGACTCCACCAGGCCAATTATCGACCATCGACGACACCTTTCTTATTAGGCGACTCTTTATCGTTTTACCTTGCTTTTGTTTTTTAGGGAAGGTAAGAGCTCATACAGCTCCTGTAGGTTTTCCCTTGTTTCGGTTTATTTGTATTAGTATTAGGATGTACTTTGTTGTTTAATTAATGTACGTTTTTCCGATATCAAAAAAAAAATGCTCTATCTAATGGGTTTCACTTACCCTGTCAGCTAGAGCTGAGAATTGAGACGTCCAAATTGACTAGTTGCCTTGTTTTCAGATTAGGTCCATTCTTTATAATATTAATTAAAGGCATTATTGTTGTCTTCAACCAATAAGTGCAATATTGCAGTGTATTATGTCTATGGCACACCCATGCATGATACACCCAATACTTTTTTTGCTCATTTGAAACTCTCTATATTGGGCGAATTTTGCACATTTTGAGGTTTAATGAGCAAAAAAATAGCCTTGGATTGTATCATACTTACGGTACAACCAGATGTATGGTTAAAATAGTACCAACTTCATACAATTGTTTCTTAACATGCACACAAATATCATGCATGTTTTTTTTTTACATTTAACAATTGTTTTATGTCCTGTCATACAATTAATACAATGTGCACACATTAAACGTTGGAAAAACTGGGAAGCTTCGAAGTAAAACTAGCAAGAGTCAATTTACTTCTATATGTAAGGTAAACTAATTAGTTGATCATTAAAGTAGAGGAAATCCATAACAACCCCGAAGTATAGTAGCGTAAATTTGAAGTTTCATCACTACGGATTAAATGTTAGTCTACGAAAACTGCTTTAATTGCACTGTTTGTTGAACTGCTTATTTCATGATGTGTTAATATAGCAATTTGTAGGTTATTTAAACATTAAGATGAGCTAAATAACAGCTAATCTCATTATTGATTTCTCAAAGCTTCTTAGGTGTTTAGTCTTATGTGGCTTGACCTTCTCAATCACTGGTCATAATTCACATTTTTTGTTGTGCAGTTATTTTCAAGAATCAATATCAAGATGGAATTTTCCTAAATTAAGTTTACTTTAGTAGGAAATTTCAATTGTGTCCCATCGATTTTGCATGATTTCTTTGAGGTTAACAGCTTATCTTCCTCGTAAGCTGGTATTCAATTTTCATATGATCTCTTTGGTACTTATGTACTCAAAGGAAAGTAACAAGTTAGTGTTAAATTTGTTGAACATAAAGCAAGTGGTCGGGGAGGAAAGTTTAAGCAACGGACATGGCACATAGTATGCCTCAAATTCATATGCATCTTCATCTCCTTATTAGTTTCACTTACCGTGGAAGTAATCATGTGGTTCTATATTTAGCTCAAAATGATATAGACGAGTTTTGAACCCAGGATTATATACTATACCATCCCAAATACTTTACGAAACATCATCAGCAAAATCATTGGCCAAATTTGGAGTATAGTTGGTTATAATCCTTAAGCCATGTTTTTGTTACCATACCCCAAAGACTTTCACAATTATACACACATCTATAGATTTGGAATACGATTAGCAGTTTGCGATTTTTGCATCATACCGCTATTAGTAAAACAAAAATACTAAAAAGTTACAAGAATACATTAAAAGTTATTCTACTAAGAAATACAAAAGGAAAAAAAAGTTTGGAAGCTAAGTTATATATATATATATATATATATATATATATATATATATATATAATTTCAGCAAAATATATAAAAAGGTACTAGTTTGATTGAGCTAGACGGTCTGACTTTTTATATCATTTGTTGGGAATATAGCTTTACAAATCACAAGTCACAACAACAACATACAATGCATTTCTTAAACTTTTTCTTTTTTTGGAAGAGAAGTATAGCAATTGGACACATGAACTTGTTTCCTTCAAGAAAAATGTATTTTTACTTCGTGTTTTCATTATCATGAATATTCCATATGCAACAAGAAAATTAAGCAAAGCTGCAATGCAAATAGCCATGTAATTAAGGCTAAATTATAGACAAAAAGGGGATATTATTAATAATGGAACATGTAGCTTAGTTAAACAGCTGCTCCAACAGGAACAGGCTCCTCTAACCTAGAGGATCCATATAGTGTCTTCTCGAACCGAATGATCTCGTTCTTGGATCCGTAAGCAACTTGGGTTCGGTCATCGAGGTTTTCGATCACCTTGTCCAAGATAGACTGGGTTCCATCACTGCTGTAACCACCAGCCTTCTCAATCAGGAGTCCTAGAGGAGCTACTTCAAACAGCAGCCTTAGTTTTGCCTTGGCTGAAGGTGATGCTACATTGGTGAATATGCCTTTCTCCTTCACTATGAGCTACACACATGAATATTAGTTACATACTATTAGATTGCTCCTGTGACTCATTAGGAGTAAGGTTACAAATGTGCTTGGGGGTTGTCATATTAATCAACATCAAAGATTATTAGAGAATTTGAGGGAAATGAGTATCTAAATAACAATTGACCTTTACTTATATAAAAAGGCTAGATGGAGGAGTTCATTGCGAATAAGATAGGGGAATTGGTGTGACCGTGTGAGGCCCACATCATGTGTTTTGCCAAATTCCCCCTCTAACCTGACCCTGGATAACTGTTTTTTATTTAGCCTCGCTCTTCACTAAATTAAACAATTTAAACAGAAACTACTATTATTCGATGGATGTAAATTTACTAATTTGATTGAAAGTAATGTGAAGTTATATGCAAACTCGTACTACTTTTGCCAAACTACTTAGTTAAATGTCTTCCTTTTGCTTTTCAATTCTTATTACTCTTCACAATCTAACTAGTCGTACTAAAATAATTTAGATGTTATCATAGTGAGTACTACTAGTAATTATAATTTTCCATTTTTTTGTTGTTACTACCTTATCGGATTTAGTTGTCTTTGTAAGTTTAAATTACACTATCAACGTGACAATTAATTCCTGGCAGAGGGAGTTGTTCAACTCAGATCATGCATAAGTCATACTCACACTACGAGCACACTTCAAGAATTGGAAGGAAAAGGATTAGTCCAAAACCTGGTTAACATCAGGAACCATTCCTCCTGTGTATCTCAATGTGTATTTCTCTCTCACATAATATTGGATCAGCTGCAAAAATTAATAACAATATTAGGTCATAAAATTAACACATTTAAGAACATGATCAATAGCTTATGCATGATAAATCCAAATCAAAAAAGAAGTCAGGATAGATCAAAAACCTTGTCATAGTCAGCATTGTCAGAAGTGGCTCTCAGATTTCCAGGGCAGAACAATTTTCCTTCATTAATTTCTGTTGTTTCCTTTACATGTTGCCACTTTCCTAATCACCAACAAATATATTACAAAAAAATAACCAAAAAAAGGGATTATTAAACAGAACAAGAAACAGGGGATTTGAAAACAGAACAAAAAACAGGGGTGACATTAATCTTAGTCACCAAAACAATGTACTAGTTACTAGTACAACAAATGATCAAATAGTAAGCTTTTGGTTGGTTTTTATGAAAAAGGCTAACCTTCATCAAGAAGAAGAAATTCATGGGTGCCAGGGAAGTCCTTAAGTGCCAAGACATAAGTGGTCCTAGGACCATAAATACCCATAGCAGCTGCCACTTGATCTCTGCCTGTTACACCAGTTAGCTTGTCACCTGGCCAAACCCCAAATATGGTGCCCACTGAGAAATTTGTATCGACGATGCTCGAGCCATCGAGGGGATCGAATGCTACGCTAAATCCGCCTATTATGTTTCGAAGGATCATGAAGGAAAAGTTCAGACTTCTTTTACTAAGAAGCAAAGTAATTCATGAAATACTTGAAATGGTTGATGACTAGCTAGGCTAAATAACCTTCAACTGGGCCTCCCATATCTTGAAGCTCAGGGACTTCTTCTGAGCAAGCATACTTGCAGAAATGTGAGTAATTTAGTGCCTGCATGGGAAGATATTTATTCTATTAGTTTCATGCAGGATATATTTCAAGTGTAACCAATCATCTTAATCTAAACCATTAGACCAGAATCTCAAGTGTAAAATTTGCATGAGTAAATCTTAAGTTAGATGGCCTTACACTAACCTATTGTTTTGTTCTTTGGTTTTAGATAGCCAAAAAGGAGGAAGATGTACATAACCTTAGATCCGAAATATAAAATCAGAACCACAATAAACTTAACTAGACGATCTCGTTCAAGATTTTGCCATCTTATTATATGTAGATTGAGAATTTGAATTTCCCTCTGATAATTTCTCATTTGCAAGTATCTCATTTGATCATCATTAAGCTTCAAACTAAGTTCATAAAACTAATAAGGGCATGGCACGAATGAGTGACAGTTTCGAAAGGCTAATAACCTCGAAAAGGAGTTTATCAGCAAGCACATCAATAGCAAGCTGTTCATCCCCAAAAGTGTTAATACATTGAGTTCCTCCACATGAAGCTGTTCTGACTTTAAAGCCAATGGTCCTTAATGCTTCTCCCATGCACATCAGCAATCTAATCAGCCCTTTGTCTGGGGTTGCCTTTGCTAAGAACTCTTCCTGCATTAATCATTATATAGTCCATTGCCAAAACAAAAGAACCACTAATCAATCCCATGTTTCAAGAGACATTTGATTTGCTATATGATTATGTAAATTAGTTCAAACTTACCAAACTGTCACCAATTTCACATTTGGTTACAAGGGAAGAGTTCTTTGCCTTGTTCACCTTGAATGATGACTTGGTATTCATCCGCAATGAGTCTCCAAAGAGTGAGCTTGATTTTAGACTCTACATAAACATTACATATGAGTACCTGCAATTTCTATATAGGTCTATATTTAATAATTAATACAGTAACTAGCCAACAATAAAAGTCTAAGCTCATCGAACTGCCTGAGGCTAAGTTCAGATTAGGGCCAGTAAAAACATATAAGACCCACACAACTTTGATTTCTAACTAAAATGATGTAACCAAAATGTCTTGGGTGAATAGGGTTCACAATAATCTATTGTGCCCCAAACTGATTTTATCAACAAAAACTGACTATATTAGAAGAAAAAAACGACTATATCAGAAAATTGACTATACCATACAAAAACTGACTATATAAAATGTGATAATATCATACAAAAATTGACTATATCAAACTAAAACTGACTATATCATATGGAAAGTTTATATATCATATGGTTTTTGGTGCACAATAAGTTATTGTGAATCCGGTTAATTTAAGTTTTTCTGCATGTTCGATAAAGCCCGACTATTGGGAGAACGGTTCACCAATCACCACTAAGTCACTAACCATGTAAAGAGGGGTATTTTGGTAAATTTAACCTGGTGTGGAGCTACATACCAATTTTTCAAAACAAGTTCTCTATTTCACCTTTTTCTTCTCACAAGGGCTAATAAATTCTTCAAAAGATTATTCAGGTGAAAAGAACGACGCACTTTACTGAACGACTACTTAAAAGTTAAGGAAAATGTATTTCATGTATCAATAAGAATATACGACCCTTATTATATGAGCACACGCATGTATATATATGTGTATATAATTGTAACATAAATCTTGTGCTATATCGCATACCTTGAGGTTGAAAGATGAAGGCAAAAGGGCAGATGAGTGCTGAGATGAAACTTTAGGGAGCAACATGCTCCTAGAACAACAAGCAATGCTGGTCTCCATAGCTTGCTGCGTGCTGTGATGTGCGAGAGAATTGGCGTTATTTTTGGTAGCACGAACTAAGGAAGGGAAAAATAGTGGGATTGAAGTGAAGAAGTAAGATTGTAGATAAGCAGTTAATGGGTTTTTGCCACGTGGCAACCTTCCAAAAAAGATAGATTAAAAAGCTGAAGGATTGAGTGAATAACCATCTCTCAAATTTTATGTGGTTATGGCCCTTTGTTTAGATGTGTGATCTTAGTTTTCATTGTTCAAAGTGGACCCTTGTGAGTTTCGTTTCAGATCTTTCTGATCCATTTGATTGAGGTCCCATTTTTGTTTTGTTTTTGTATGATCTTTATGTAAATATCCTTGGGATTTTGATTTCATAATTTGCTATTCATTTTATTGAAAGCGATCAAAATGAAAATTATAATCGGCGCATTTACAGCTGTCAATAAATCGTGATAATTAGGGCTGCTTATCGATCGAGTGGAGCCCGAACGTGGCCTAGCTCGAGCATGTTCGTTTAAGTTTATTCGGGCTCGACGAACTTTGTTCGGCGACTTTGATCCCAAGTTAAATGGCCAGTGCTCGAACTATTCACGAAACGAGCTTGAATGTTTATCACCCCTAGTTTTTACATGTTTTCTTTGTTTTTCCTTTTTTAATATTTGAGATTTATAGGTTTCCTTTTAGAAAAAACTATTAACTTATTATTGTGTTATATCTAGGTTAATATATTTATGTATATATATAAATATATTATTTTTCTATATAAAAGTATAATCGAGCATGTTCACGAGCTTTGCCTAGCTCAGCTCAGCTCAGCTCGTTAAAGTCTCAAGCCGAGTCTAAATCTGAGCTGAGCCACCACAAGTCGAGTTTTGACCAAGCCGATCCCAAACTGTTCGCAAACAGGTCAAGCTTATTATTACCCCTAGTGATAATAGTAATGAATTTATATGCAACTTCTTTTGTAAAGAAAGACTTGTGCTAATTTCCGAGTGTTCATCATCAAAAATGTGTTTCTTTTTACAGCTCCATTACATTACCACTCATTATACTTCTAAAATGGTAATTGATGGTGATGGAAATTTGTGAACAATTAAGACTTGTAGTATTTGAGAATGGACAAGTTTTACTATAAATAATGTTGATGAGACTTGTTTTACAAAGTTACCTATCCAATAGGTTGTATCATTGAGCAAAGTTTTACTTTTAATGTTACGTAATTAGTTACTTTGTATTACCTAGGATAATTGTATGGAAATCTATTTATTGAATGACAAATTGGAACTAACATATATTTCTAGATGCTTAATTTTTCAAAGTTACATAGACATTACTTTGCAAGACCCCTTTTTTTTATTATCTATGCTTGCTAGTACTCATCGTTCAAAATAAATGGCTTAGAGAAAGAACCATATATAGGATTCCACTGGGTCAATGATTGACTCCTTAACGATGAAGTTCAAGATTTGAGTTTAAGACTTGTAATAAACATGTACTATATTCTTTTTAAAGATGTATGGGATAATTTTTTTTTTTAATAAGGTAAGATGAAGGGGATTCACTTGAGGAGGATAAAAGGAAATCCTCAAATGAGTCCCATGAGGTTTGATCCCTAGACCTCAGGGATATGAGGTGTGAAACGATGCTACTATTCCACCACCTCAACCTGTATGGGGGCAAAAGGTAGTGACATCCGTTAAATTAGAATCAAATATAGTAGTACGTAAATTTCATTTGACAACGCTTTTTAAGTACCTTGGGCTTTAAAGGACTTGACCATGGACAAAGGACTCAAATTGGATTTGGGCTAAACTTAAAGTCCACATGTTTATTATGGACAACTGGACATCACCGTGAGTTGGATAAGTCTTTCTTTTCTTTTTTAATTCCCCAACAATCCATCTGAAATCCAGTCTATCTATAAACTCACTCCATTTGAAGATGGCAAATTGGACGGATGAGGTGGACAATGTCCCGTAATACTTCTATGTAAATGTAACAATTCGGGAAGTATATGGTGAGCTTAGCTAGGTATGTGGGTATGTTTGCAACAATTTGGGGTATTGCGGAGGCCGGGTGGGCATAAATTTGAGAATTTGATCGACCCTACAAACAATAATAAAAGTTTATTAGAAAGAAATTTAATACAAAATTAATTAATAAAAGTACTCCATTTAAACAATTCCTCAAAACACTAAGAGCATGTACAATGGGTGGGTGAGTTTTTGTTGGTCTTTGTATTTTTTCCATTCTTTGTACCCAATCGAAAGACGGGATGTGCGGTGAATAATATGATGTTAATGTTGGTCAAGGAATGTATGGTTGTTTGTGTTTGTGTATGTGTTTGTGTTTGCTTTTGGTAGCAACTAGCAAATATGAAAATAAAAGATGAGTACGAGATATGGGAAACCATCAATCCATCCTTTGTTGGTTGCATAATAAGCTACACCCTTACTTTTTGTTAGTTTTTGCATGTATACACATAATTTGATCATGTGTAGTTGTGTACTGTGCTTATATGTTGCAAATGAGCGTGCCAAACATAGGATTAAGGAGTAGTATTGGTGAGTACGTACTAGTACTAGTACTATCTTGAATATTTTTATAACACTGTTCAAAAAATTCTAAGTAGACCATTAAATTACAATGATTAATTTAGGCCAAGTTGATCTAGAAATGTCTCCTTAGTTCTTAAAAGATTGCCCCTTTTTGTCATTTTAATTTGTCTCTTAAAAATAGTCACATTTCGTATAAAAGGTTATATAGTCCTCATCATCTCTCTCTATTTTTTTTCAATCCCATATGCTAAAGGACAGGACTACTTAACTATCCAATACACCTCTTAAAGAAGTGTTCACCCAAAAAACTCTTAAAAAAGTAAAAGAATACTACATCCCGGGTTCGAAAGATCTTCCCTATTTGACATTTTTCACTATTCACAAAGTTTTTCTTTGACTGTTGTTTGTGACTTATACGTAAGAAAAAGATATAGTCATGTGGGATCTTGTTAGATTCATCTCAATATGTGTTTTATTAATATCCACTTTTTATAAAAATTTTCAAATACACAATTAGAGATATTAGTGTCTAAAGTTTTGCATTGACATGCGTGAAAAGTGAAAAGTGAAAGAGGGAATATCTTTAGGAACCGGATGGAGTATAACATGGGACAATTTTTAAGAGACGAGGTCACGGGTTCTGCCTTTTTGGGCTATGTTGGCAGTTGGCAGTTGGCCCTTGGGTTTCTTGGGTAGGTTATCGGACTTATTGGTCAATTTTTATGCCACGTTGATTAGCTCTCTAACACACAAATTTCAGGTACTAGGACTCTAGGAGTACGATTATGCAAGTAATTAGGTTAACAAGTAGTAACCTCCTCTAATATGTTTTAAGCGTTGGTATACTGTATTATAATGTTGAAAGTATTAATTTCCTTGCAAAGATAACAAATACATTAGCTCCATGAACTTTTTCAAAATCATAGAAGCATTTGAATTTTGATATCCTAGAATACAAAAGGTTGGCGTAGGAATTGAGCATGAATTATCGAAGTAAAAACAAAGTATACAGAGCTTATAACAGGACTTGATTAATTGATCATTAACATGATAATACACAACCCATAAAGAAGGAAGAGGGAGTAAAATCTCCCCCCATCAATTTATCCATCTTTAACTTTTTTCCCTCCCAATTGATAACAAAAAATGAAAGGGGGCAAAATAAGAAAAAAAATAAAAAAAAAGTTAAGCAGTAAGCTTCTCCTCCATGTGAGTCTCAATAGTAACATCACTAGCAGGGTAGGCAGCACAAGTGAGAACCCATCCATCCTCAAGCTGGTCGTCATCTAAAAAGCTTTGGTCTGACTGGTCAAGACTACCAGATGTAACTTTACCGGCGCATGAACTGCACGAGCCAGCCCTGCATGAGTAGGGCAAATCAATGCCTTGCTCTTCAGCAGCATCCAAGATGTACACATCATCGGGGCACTCATACTCTAGAGTGCCTGATGGTGTAATAAGGGTCACTTTGTAAGTTGCCATTGCCACCACCCTTCCTCCACGAGACCCGGACTTGAGCCCGAACAAGACCCGACCCGTGTTGGTGGGGAGTGCAGCCATCATTGGTGGCTGAGGTTTTGGGACAAAGGTGGCTGCCATGCCCATCATTGTTGTTGTTGCTGCCATTACTACTATTTTTAGTAAGACTAGTAGTAGTGGTAGTTTTGTTGCTTTTTTATTAGTGGAAAGGTTGTTGTTGTGTGATTTTGTGTTGGGGGGAAAATTGGTGGGAGGGTATAGGGGATGATATAGAGGATTTTTGTGGTGATACCTTATCTGCCACGTGGCGGGTTTATGTGGACTTTGTTATCTGCTTTGCTTATCTTGGGGAGGTAAGAGGTTGTGGTCTTGTGGTTGTGGTGGGTATTTGGGGTGAGCAGCGTGTTTGCCACACGATGGTTATTGGCATCTAAGAACATCATCGACCATGACAAAAATTTGTTTGGTTATCCCTCCTTTTCCTTTACTCAACCATACATAATTAAATATTCCTATGATGCTGTAAATATAAATCCTATATGAGGTTTTGAGTTTAGGACCACATTTTTTTATGAGTAGTTCGTAGTTGTCCACATAACTAGAAAATAAGAGTGATTTCAGAATTGTAAAGAAATTCATGTGGCATATTTTAATTAGCCTATCCATATATTTATTTTTATTCTAGTAGTTTCTTATATTTATTACATTGGTTTACATTAGATTATGAAATTCATTAAATTAGAGACCTAGCTAATATCATGATATAAGTCTCTTCAATATGATGGATATGAATGAAATTGAAAAAAAAAAGTACAAACTGACAAATCATACAATTAGCTAGCTACCTTAATCTGGTTTAGTACCTTTTATCAATTTTAGTGAGTTGAACCTTACATATATTTACAAACCGAAGTATATAAAAATTCTAGAGTAAGAAGAATTGTAGAAATAATTAACAAATTATGATTATTACAATAAGAGGCCAGGAGTACTGTTTGACATCATGCTTTATTACAAGTTTACAACAGACTTGCTAGTTGCTACATTGCTTTGTCTGTTGAACTAGCAAGTCTGTTGAAGTTGATAGAAAAACTAATACTCCATCTGTTTCAAACTACTCGTAAGTAAGGATGGGCATGGGTTCAGGACCCTAATCGGACTCTATTGGACCCGATCCTAATTTTAGGATCTAGGTCCAACTTTTCTGGACCCTTAGGGTCCGGGTCCAAGTGAACTTCTTAGGATCCGGGTCTGGGTCTTAATATTCTAGACCCAGACCCTACACTTGGACCCAAAGTTATTTAATATTATTTTTGCCTTTTGTGTTTTAGAGAAAAATCTTTGTATTTATCCTAAAATTTCACTTTTATCATTTCACCCCTAGACCCTAGTCTCAAACCCTAAAGCCTACACATCATAGACACTATCAAAAGTCAAAAAATATAAATGGCATTGAAAATTTGTCAAAAATAAAGAAAATAGGCTAGAGCCTAGATCCAGACCCTAGACCCTGCAAACCCTAAGGGTTTGGGTCCGGGTCCAGCTTTTCTAGGCCCTTAGGGTTCGGGTCTGGGTCTAACAACAATTTTAGGGTCTAGGGTCTGGCCGGATCCGACCCAAATACTACCCATGTCCATCCCTACTCATAAGGCATGCTAACCACTTTTAGGCATAATAATAACTTAGTTAATGTTAGTTATATTTACATTGGTAGCAATAGCAAGAATTGACATTAACAATTCTATCGATAATACAAACCCACGTCCCACCCTATAATCTTACTTTAGTAGTATAAAATAACTTAGTTAATGTTACTTTAGTATTGTAAAACCAACTGATTTAAGCAAAATGCCTTATAATTAGAAACAGAGTGACTACGTTCACTTCGCTTAGGCTTGGTTTATGGACCTCAAAAGGGTCTTGGGTTGCACACTTGTGTACACTTGAACTTGTGTGTTGTGCTAATAGTCTTAGCCCCTATTCTTTTGAACTTATTTTCAGTTCATTTCAGTTCAGTGAAGTGCAGTTTAGTTTATTTAAGTTCAATGCGGTTCAATTCAGTTTCTCTCCATTCAGTTCAATTTCGTTCCGTTCCGTTCAGTTCAGTTCAAATTCTCTCCGTTCAAAAGAAGTACCCTTTAAACTCTTAATACGCTTAGTCTTCCGGAAGAACAGAGGAAGTGCCAAAATGTCGAAAACCTTCTCAACACTTGATCTCCAACAACTCACTCAGTAAGTTCCAACTAGTGTTTCTTCTTCTTCCTTACGCCTGTAAATTCATAGTTTTAATGATATTTCTTTGCAATTATCATTCAATTTAACAGGTTATCTCAACCAATTCGAGAATTACTTTCAACAACACCTTACAATCCCTCAGAATCTCACGATGTTTGCATCAAATCTTTCCTCGAATCACTTCTTCCTCCCAAAACCCTCGATACCAGCAATATCCGATCGCAAATTAGGGATTTCTCTCTCTGTTGCGCATTACTCTCCTCTTCAAACCCTAAAACTTCATCTCACATTAGCTGGATTTCTAATAAACTCTCAATCGCTGCGAATTCGGCTTTTCGAGCACTTTCGGAAGCAATTTATGGCGATTCTGATGAGTTTTTGAGTTCGGAGAAGAAATTGGTGATTGAATTGATGCCAGATGTGCTCCCTTTGATTAAGAATATCATCAAGGAGAGCTCCATTAATGGTGACGGTGATGAAATATCTGCTGCGTCTGCTAGGACTCCTCTTGCGTACGCCATTGTTGCTGCTTATCAGCTTAGATGGTTTGTCTCACAGGTTTCTTGTTTTAGAAATCTATTTGATGAAATTTATATTATATGATTAGTAATTTGAGGTTTGAATAGAAAGATGATTGTGGTGTTGGTGGTTTCAGGTTGAGCATCCGCATTTGGGCGAAATGTGTGCTTTGATTATTCCGTGTGCGCTTACAGCTCTTGATCATTGGTCTTCTGAAGTTAAAGTATGCTTTTTATATTGGTTGTTTTGTTATTTGGTTGGCATGTGTTGGTATGATATTATTTGTTTTAGTTGTAAGGTGAAATTACATTTTTTGTGGCGTTTTCTGTGCTTAAATTTCCTTTGATTGATGTAATATGAGCATTTAGTTGTCATATGCAAATAGGTGCACTAGAAAACCTTTTCTGTACATCTGGGGTAATACTTTGTAAATGTTTTGGAACTCTCCTGAAACTAATATAGGGTCTTGTATGCTTGCATGAGCTAGTGGGAACATTCTCGTAGCGCCAAAAATTTCCGGAGGAAGAAAATTGTTTTTGTTTAATATGTATGTTGAATAGGAACATCTCTCTTGCTTTTACAAGACTTTGAAGAACACAATTGGATAAAAAATGGGGTGAAATGGAGGGGGTATCTTGCTCATGCAAGGAAAAACATTCATACAGGATTATCGCTTTGCATTATTTGTGCTTAACATTGTCAACTATTGTGATTTCTGTTATGAGCTTTCTGTTTGTAGGGCACAATGTAGTCCTCGCAAGTTGTTTCTGTTCAATTGTTGCTTAGCATGTAGCGTGCTTCTATCCTTTTTATATGATCTTTGCTTATTTGAGATGTTTCTCGTTTTCTAATGTTAACTTGATTTGTTTTTGTTGAATATAGGGGCAGGGTATGTTGAGCTTCATACATATAGCTAAAAATGTTAATGCCGCTGAGCTTGGTGGATATGGAGATGTGATTCTTGATGCATGTTGTCACAATATTGTTTCCAGTGATGAAAATTGGCATCAGGGTGTTGAGATGTCTGTACTTCTTGTGACTTGTTTGCAGAGAAATAACCCTCGTAGCCCCTGGTATGTATTCCTTTAGTCTGGAACTGTGATATTATATGCTGTTTAGATAGAGAGTTACGCAGAATAATGTTATGAAGCATGGAAAAACATGTGATCAGCGGACCTGGATCCACATAATATTTGATACCACTGATTGTTGTTCTGTCTGTGGGATTATCTTTTTGGACTTGATGTTCATTTGGATGAAAATCATGTAGTTTTCTGCTCAGTTTAATGAAAAAGACATTGTTTTTCTTTTGCGTTGGTTTCTCATTTTTAACTTTGATGATGCTTTCATGCTGAAATTGGCCTTGCTCGAAGATATGTAACACAACGTCTGCCTTGCATATTAATTTCAATTAGTTGCTCACTTTCTCATACAGAGTACTTTTATATGCTTGAGAGTCCAAATAAGCTGGTCTCTTTGTACTGACTATGAGAGAAGTAATCAAATATACCTTTGGATATAGTATGTAATATGTAGCTATATCTATGAGGACATGTACAGTACTACCAAGAGCTGGATTTTTTTTTTCCTAAGAAAAAAGGGACTGTTAATTTAACAGCATTGCCTCTTTTCTTAGTAATGGACTTACGGTCATTTGTACAGGTTTGAGAAGCTTTTAAACGAGATGCTAGGTCATTTGGAGCGCCATCCTAGGAATAAGGAGCACCGTATTGCATGGCTGAATCTCATTGAACCATTCTTTTGCTGTGTCGGGCTTTTTCTGCTAGCTCACTTCAGACGTTTGTTTCCCCTATTCTTCCAATGGATGCATGCAGATGACGATGAAACTGTTTTGTTGGTATGGAACTTAGGACATAAGCTCTGATTTACTGCACTTTAGTTTAAACATCAATTTTTCTCTGTTAGCCCATTATGCATAACTAAGTAGCCCTGACCTGACAGTTTATTAGCTATGGTGAATTAGGGTGTTATTCTGTTTTCCAGCTGATATCTTATCTATTATTTTTCTAGCAGTAAAATTAGTGATGATGTGTAATTTGCTCTTTTTGTTTTGACCTTTTGTGCCTATCACTTGGAAGTTAGTTTAGATGTCTCCATGTGGGGGAAAGTGTTTCTGTGACGAAAGTACTTATTTTCTTCATTTCTCATCTACTTTGCTCCCACAATCTGCTATTAGATTGCTTAACAATGTTCATGATCACATGATGACAAATGAAAGTTTGAAATGATCTTGTAATTGATATAGGTTCTTTCAAGGATCCATGCAGTTGTAAAGTTGACATGGATAAGGAGCAGTCCTTACACTGTAAGGTGAGCTTTGATGATTGTCCTACATGATATATGTGTGCATGCATGTTTAACCTGTGTATATATTATGTCATATATAGGTGTAAATTATTCATCTGTCCGTTATTGGCCATGAAATCATGGTGAATTGAAGACTACTTGGCTCCTCATTGTCCTAGTGTGTGATTGGGAATCATCTGGTTTTGATTTCTTCAATCTTTTTAGCAATTTGTATGCTCTGAATTGCAGGTTAGTGGATGAACTGGCCAATTTATTCAAGGAGGCTGCTACGAAAAGCGCTCGAGAGGAGATAAGATTATGTATATGTCAGATATTAATCCTGCTTCAGCAGTAAGGACTGATTCTAGGTTATTTGTTTTCCTTGCCTATTGTTTTGTCTAGGAGGTGATTAATCCTTGTTTTTTCTGCTGTAACTTTTAGATGCAAAGGGCAACAATTTGAAGTGACTTGGGAAAAGCACAAGGATGATCCAAACTTGACGAGTCTTGTTCAGTCCATTGGTGGAAATGCCACATCAGTAAGGATTCTAGCTACTTCACTTTGTCTATTTCTTATCCAAAATATTCCCTGTCAAAGAAATTTGTATACTAAGATGAATTTGCTTTGCTGGTCTGGAACATATTCTTTATGCATATTGTCTCAATGAAAACATTGTCATGAAGTAATGGAGAGCTGGGAAGTTGAAGTCGAGAAGAGAAAATTGCTATTAGTACGAGAGTGTTCTTATATTTTATATTCGCTGTGATTTCAAGATTATTTAAATGAAATTTCAGGGGAAAAGGTGCAGTTTTCTAGTTTAGTCTAGGTAAACTGTTATTTTTCTGCTGTAACTTTTAGATGCAAAGGGCTACAATTTAAAGGTTTTCTAGGTAAACTGTTGATGATAAGTGTGAACATTGTCTTTTACAAGGAGCAGCTAAACCTGATAGTGATCCATCTCCTTTAACAAACTGGTAAATGAGGCCCCATTACAGTTGTGAATGAGCAGATGATAAAAGGGGTTAGGTTATCGAAAGTGTTCTGATGAGAAGGGGCCTTCTGCTTTGCAGAAAGCTTGTGTTTTTGCTGTAAGTCTTTACTTGTCATCAAGCCTCATCTCTAACCAATATGTTTTTCTGCTCTTTTTGGTGCATTTTTGGCTTCCAATGGATCTGATACCGAAGCTACTCTGGTGCAATGCAGGTCGTCCAATGAATATGAAAGTTCCTTTGCACTCAGGGGCATGAAGCATTTTTAAGAAAACATCGAACACAAAGGCTCTTCCACAGCCCTTAAGGCTTGGTATATGGATCCCTGGAGAAGTTGGCACATAAGTCAGATAGGCTTTGCAATATAAAGAGGCTGATTAGATCGGCGGACTGCGTTCAGGATATGCTATGTCTCGTACTCTAGTACCATCTACATGCTCTAGTTGAGTAGTTGGTTAGCAAAATTCCGGGACGGTTATCTCCCTTTTATTTTCTTTGACATCTAAGCCTCTAAGGGACATAGATATCTTCAGTTAGTGCTGGCTTTAGTTGTGCACTTGTGCTGGTGTTTTGCTGCTTAGCCTCCAAACTTTTTGCTTTGTTAGATTTTTGTGGATATGAAGTACTCATTGTATAAACAATGACATTTCTCATTTTCTCTTGAACCTTTTATCTTTCGAAAATTTGAGTAATGTGGAAAAAGAAACCTATTGAAATTATTTCTTAAATGTGGAAAAAGTTCAAATTATGTGTTACCAATTCTTTTTCAGTTAATCTCCTTCATCTAACGTGAAGAACCAAGCTCGATTCTAACCCAACTTGAATTTGAAATTGACAGTTTGGACTTGTTTCATATTATCAAGAGTGTGATATGACATTAAATTTAATAGGTATAATCCTACCAGGTATTTTTATCACACTACTAGAAACTAGAAAGTAAAATATTCATAAAAAAATATAAATGTTGGAGAATTCAAATTAGTATAAGTTGTCCATTACTACATTTAATAGGTCATTTTATGACTTATCTTATTTTCAAATAAAAAATGTTATATAATACTTCCTCCTTTTTTTTAATTGCAACATTTCCCTTATTTAGAACTTTCACATTAATTGTAAACAAGGAACTTGCTCTCCCTTAAGATCCCGTGAGGCCGTGACTTTAAGCTTATATACTAAAGTACTAACCACTAAACCAAATGATATTCGGTATTACCATTTTAAAACAAAATATTAATCAATAAAAAATATAATTACCCGGGACATAGCATGGGCCTTAAAACTAGTAATGTACTCCCTCCAATCGTTATTAGTTTACCCGTATTCCTTTTTGGGATATCCCTTACTAGTTTACCCATTTCTTTTGTTTCTATTTTTAGAATGGGACCACTAACTTTCCATCACACATACATTCAACTCTAATATAAAATAATAGTTTCTCTTTCTTTCTATGTCCCACAATATTATTTCTCATAAATCTCTGTGCAAAAGAAACAGGTAAACTAATAAAGACCGGAGGGCGTATTAAAGGACGATGTTACAATAATAATACTTCAGGGAAGAAGTATCTTTTCAAGGTTTACTTCACATTTACCATTGTTATTCTCATGGATTTTTTTTTTCCCATAATCTGATGGTAAACCATACACGGTAACACGGATGATGCACCCTTTTCCTTCCACAACAAACTTTACCGCCAAAACTCAAAACCCAAAACAACTAAATCTACCTTCATTCCTTCTTCTTCTCTCTCTCTCTCCTCACTCTGTAACAAACTCTCTCTTTTTTTCTCTCTCTGCAACTCACATAAACCCAGAAATTCTCTCTCTAACAAGTAACAACAATGGCTTCTTTCTCTCTCCTCCTCTTCCTCTTCCTCACCTTCATCTCCATCTCTCTTCAAACCCCAAACATCGGCATAACAATCAACCACATTCCTCCATCCACAACCCCTGAACAAATCGCCGCCATTATCAACCGCCATAACATCACCTCCGTTCGACTCACAAACCCAAACCCAAATCTAATCCGAGCTTTCTCATACTCTTCAGTCTCTCTCCTCCTCTCAATCCCCAACTCCTTCGTCTCTTCCCTCGCCTTGAATCGCTCTAATGCCGTCATTTGGGTCTACACCAACGTTATTCCCTTCTACCCTCGCGCAAATATCACAACCATTTCTGTGGGTACCGACATTCTGACATTTCCTTCTGATCTTTCCGACGCTCTTCTTCCCGCCATTAGAAACATTCATTTAGTCCTTCATCAAGTTGGTATTCGTAAAATCTCTGTTTCATCAACTTTCTCTCTCATCCCTCTTATAAACTCTGCTTTCCCACCTTCTACTGCTGAGTTTTCTGAACCTGCAATTGATGTTGTTATTAGACCCTTGCTTGATTTCTTGGAAGAGTCGAATTCGTCTTTCTTGGTTAATCTTTACCCTTGTGATTTATTTGGGTTGAACCGTGAGATTGTGCTTGGGTTTGCTCTGTTTCAAGAGGGTCCTTTTCTTTTTATGGATGATTATACTACCGGGGTTCGATACCGGAATCTTTTTGATACTATGGTTGATGCGGTGGTTTCCGCCATGGCGGTTGCTGGTCATGAGAATATTCCTATCATTGTTACGGAAACCGGGTGGCCGAGCTCACCTGGGAGTGATCTTAGGGAGGAGAGTTATGCTAATCAGGTTTTTGCTCAAATGTATTTGAAAGGGTTGGTTGATCACTTGAAATTTGGGGGTGGTGCTACACCTTTGAAGAAAGATGGAGTTTCTGAGGTTTATATCTATGAGTTGTTTGATAGGGAGATAACTCATAATAGTTCTTCAATGATGCAATGGGGGATTTTGTACTCTAATCTTACTAGTAAGTACAAGCTTGATTTTAGTGGATATTCTAGAGTTTCTGGGTGTAGAGGTTTCTTGCTCATTCTTGCGTTTTCTTTGATGCTTTCTACTTTACTGTAAGAAAAACTTATGATTTCATAAAAATCTGACTTTTAGTTGGATTTAGATTGGATTTTGATCATGTTTTGTGTTCTGTTTTTGTTGGTTAGATGTTAGGGAAAGATGTAAGTTGTTTAGGAGGATTACTATAGTGTACTGTATGTTAAGGAGCAATTATTGTTGCTGTGATTTTGATTGTTTGGGGGTAAGCAAGCAATTGTGGATTCGCCTGAATCGCGATACATTTTTACACTGATTACTGTAATGATTTTGATACAGTGAAATGAATAACTGCAGTATAATGTTGTTGAATGTAGTGTTTTCTGTTAGTGGGTAAATTTTGTTATATTTGCAAGCATTTGAATGATAAATCTAGAGTTTCTTGCATATATGTTACCTATTTGAGTAATTGATTGATTTCATCTGATGTTAGTTTGATTTGAGTTTTATGATAGTACTATAATTAGGGATTAATTGAAGTACATATTATATTGTTGCAGAGAATGGATTTAGAATTAGGGTTTGATATTACTCAGATGCTAGTATAAACAAGGTACTTTGTGATGATATTATGTTGTTGCTGTACCCTTGTTAAAATCAAAGGCAAGCCATGCACTTTCCTGAATTCTACTATACAGCCTCAGCATAAGCATAAGCATAAGCATAAGCATAAGCCTTGAATCCATTGCCTCTTCCATACTATCTCCACACGCAGCTCCTCAATACCTCAGGTGGTCGTCGATTGATGAGTGACGAAGGGATGACACGAGTGACCAAATTCGCCGCCTCTTTCTTCCAAGTGGTAGTGACAAGCTATGTTACTCAGACACGGATTGAGTGTCTACTCGGATACGGGTGTCCAAGTGTCCGACTAAGTTAAGGTTCACTAGAAAATAATACCCCTCAAAGGAGGGACTGGGACTGCCCAGGAATAAACTTTAGGTGGGATTTTCAAATTAATTGTTTACCTGACGTCTAATTTGAGATGGAGGGAGTAAATTTTACATATTGCATGAACATGTTGCACTGACTGCCTTTATATATGTTTACCAGACGCCTGGTTTGTCTAGAGAAAACGTTGCTGCATGCTCACAAACAGACATGAATTATTAAACTTCAATTGCCTGATTTTCTACTGATCATCAATAACTTTCACAACAGTCAATTAATATCACAAACTGACATGAATTAGTTAAACTTAAATGGCCTGATCCTACTGATTATCAATTTATATCACAAAAATCAATTAATATCACAAACACACATGAATTTCTTCAACTTTAATCGCCTGATTTCTACGACCTCTGCAAGAATGCAGTAAATCAAACACACGACAATACTGAATTTGTGAAACATTAACAGCCTTACTTGTAGTTACTAGACATTATCCGAAATCCTAATTTTGCAATAATAAACGAACACAATTCACACACTTTTCAGCTAAATTTATAAGTTAAAGAGGTTGCATTATGCACATGACATTAAACGGACGTTTCACAAGACATTCAGGATTTGTTGGTTCAGCAAATCTGGCGGATTGCGCGGGAAAGCCTCCAGGGATACAAATAACAAAATGTTTCAGAAACATAAGATTATCAATTAATATCATTGTTTTGCATTACAAAATAATCACAATATAAATTCACACCTATTTATTAGGTGTATAATAGTTTAACTAACCTAAATAATAAGAGCACATGGAATAATAACTAACGGCCAACGGGTATAAATAAGAAATTAATCTCAACATCCTAAAATTACCAGTAAGCAACTTCTCATCAAGCTCAGCACCCAACTTCTCAGCTTTTCGATTTATTGCATAATCTTAATGCAAACACTTGTGCTCTTATCATGATTTAAGACTAAAGGTAATAATCCAGTACTAATTCAACTCAATAACGCAACCAAACTCCTGCTCAACTCTAGTAAGTTATCAGCCAAAATCCGCCAATCATGATTAGAGCAGAGCAGATCACAGCACCTGAATTGAGCAGTTGGCAGAGGCCCTTGGTAACATCTTCAAAGTGCTCTCAGCTGACTTCTTGTCTACCCTTGAAATTGATTTTGGAAAACAGACCGAGTCTCGCCATATGACTAATTTCTCTAGAACCAATGCATGTCGCAACATAAACTCGATCAAATCTACTTCCTGTCTTAGTCCACAGAAAATCTTTATCTCAATTCTTTTGAGATGAGACTTGCAACATGAAGGAATTGCTTGAGCAGTTCTGCAAAACTCTTGATTCAGCTCCAATCGATTCCTTTCATCATCTTCACAATCTTCAATAATGATAAAGCTTCCGAGGCCCTACAAAGTAGACACCAATCAATAACATAGTTTATATTTCAGACTTACAATATCTCCTAATATCATTTCATGCACGTAAAATACAAGTATATCAAATAGAAGAGACCACACACAAACCATTGGAAAAACAAGTGTTTCTAAGACAGGTGAGCTATTAAGAAACGCCAACAGCGACCGATCCAAAACGCTATCAGCAGCAATAGCAAGGCTTAGATTTTTCAAATTAGGAAACAGGGGCAGTTGATCCTTCACCTCAACAAAGTCTAGATCCTTCAATCAAAACGTTAAAAGCCAGTCAGTCAATTTGTCAGTTCATGCAATACAGATAAACATTAGTTTAAAAAAAAAAACAAGAAAAACGGTAATTGATCAATCAATCAATCAAAGCCTTAATCCCAATGATGGGGTCGGCTACATGAACCAAAATGTTACTCCGTGCAATCAACAACAGAGATCCTCCTCCTCCATTCTCTGCTATAAAAACGGTAATTGAGCAAGAAATAAAATTAGAGTTTGAGACAAACCTCCATGCATGAGCCGCTCAGATATAAATGCTGGACATTAGACAAAGGTCGGAGCAGGTTAAGCATTTGTTGGAAACTAATGTCTGGCTGTTCATTTAATAAGCGATTCCCAATGTTGATGTCTGCCATAACAAGAGATTGCATGCTTGGAACAGAGTAGTGTAATGCTAAGTTTTCAGCATAATGCAGATGCTCCAAGTTAGGAGTTTGGATAAGAACAAAGTCAGGGTTACCGACTGTGTCAAGTCGCTCAATTATTAAAGCCAATCTCCGAAGAGAAGGTGAAGAGATAATAGTGGATTGGCCATCCTTCCACCAGCCCTCAGCGGTGAGGTCTTCAAGCAAAGGGCAGCTTGAAACTAGCCTCGACACTAAGCCATCATCAGGAATCAGAGACGCACTCAAGTGGAGTTTTTTCAAGTTTGGAAGATTGAAGGATGGCATGGTGGAAACTTGATCAAGACCTAGGTTGACATCAATCTTCAACACCTCCAATGTTTCACAAGTGAAAATTTCCGTGGGTAGCTGACAATCATCTGATTGCCTCAGATGAATGCGGAGGTCAAGCTCCCTTAACCCATAACGGGCTATTGGAAAACAGATCCAAGCTTTAACTAGAGTGAAATTCAAGTCCGGGAAACAATCTTTTGGACATCGACCACTGTAGCAACCATGCAAGTAACTAGCAGAGAAATCACTTGCCAATCCAAGTCTAAACCTGGTGAGATATGGCGACTGGTGTACTCCAAGAATAGTATCCACAAATGCCACAAAATTGGGGAAACGTTGGATTGCATATGGATGTTTCAAACAATGAACTATAGGTGAATCATCCAAGTCAAGGGTAGTAATCCAAGGAAAAACAGGCCTCAATCGCCTCGACAAGGAGCAGATAGCAGCAACATCTTTGGTGGGAAGCAATGAAAGTATCCTAATTAACAATTCATCCGGTAAACTGCTAAGCATATCAACCGAAATTACCCTACCAATGCAATTGCGTGCATATGATGGAGCGGTAGTACATGAATTTTCATAAATTGATCCTAACATTGAATTGTTATAAACAAGGCCTGCAATCACATTACAATTAATCATCAATTAATTTCTCAGCTTCAGACTCAAAAATCACATGAAAATTTGAATGATCAACAAATTTGATTTAATTATTCAACTTCAGACCCGAAAATCACATTAATACAAATCAACAAAATTCAATTCAATTCAAGCAAACATATCGCCCATTATAATTGAATTATAATTTAAGAATTAAATAATAACCTGTTGAACTTAGAAAAACAAACCCTTAGAAATTAGATGATTAAAAATTAATAAATAAATATATAATCTTACCTTAGAAGCTGCTTCAATGGAGGAAACTAGGAAAGAAAGAGGTTATTATGTGAATGTGATCATTTAAAGGGGAATTCCTAGGTATAGCAACGTTGCATGCTAGATAAAACTAGATTTCAGTTTTTTTTGTCCTTTTTATGCGCTATCATAGAAGGGTAAGAATGGACTGAGACTATTAATGAAACTTATGGCCCACCTTAGTGGTGCCCAGAATGCCCTCCAAGATGACCCCTCAAACCCATTTCTTTTTGACCTTAGCAACGTTGCATGCTAGATAAAACTAGATTTCAGTTTCTGGTAATACACATTTCTTTCATCTTTCCACTGTAATTAGAAGAAACTCTAATAGGATTAATATGCTCAAAGATGAAACAGGTAAACACACGACAAACCAATCTGACATTGAAAACATGTTTTTGGATTATTACAAAATGTTGTTCACCTCAAATAACCTCCCTGTAATCCAAGATATTATTTCACGACAAATTATAGACTGTGGTCAAACACCTACCATGGTTGAAACTAAAGAGGCTCTCTTCTCCATAGGTAGTACTAAGGCCCCGGGGGACGATGGTTATCATGCGATCTTTTTCCAACATTTCTGGGAAGATATAAAAATGGACTATTATGACTTAATTACGAAAATTTTCCACAAAAACAAAATTCCTAATAATTTGAATACGACCTTAATTTCCCTAATCCCTAAAATTGATAACCCTCTAAGAGTACAAAACTTCAGGCCAATTAGTTTAGTGAATACCACGTATAAGATAATAACAAAAAATCTTGTTCAGCGTATTAGGCCCTACCTTCAGGACATCATCTCCCCTAACCAAAGTAGCTTCATTCCGAGAAGGGGAACTGAGGTAAATGTCACTAGCCTTATATGCACGCTATGCGTGCGAAATCATATTGACAGTTAAATAATTGTGTCTGTAATTACATCTGGTAATTATTTGTAATTAAAAATGCAATCCCCCAATTTGGAATGTCTATAATCAATCTATATCAGTTTAGTTCTTTAATAGTCTTAGATAAAAGGGTGCATTTGCATATTTGAAGAGTGAAAAAAGATAATTGTAAATAGCCAACAATAAAAGTCTTAGTTAGGAGTAATTTTTTAACAAATATTAATAAGTGTTGATATTTATTCATTCAAGTTTTTTTTTTCTGGCTTTTGAGGTAGTTTGATAAAACTAATAAAAAAGCTGGATGAATGCTTTTAGTTAGCTAAATTATTTTTAATAAAGATAAATTATTTGACATGATAATGAGGGTCATATTTCTCATTGCAAGTTGGTATCATAAAC